>WNWK01014317.1:0-51783 GCA_009830355.1 Cherax destructor | reverse complement strand
GAAGGTCAGACGTATCGAAAGGGCCAGTCGGGACCCTGGTACCTGAAGCAGGTGACGAACCAGCACCAGCAAGAGGTACAGGGCATGAGAGGTGTCCAAAGAGTCATCCGTTAACGAGGCAGGGTCAGTACTGGGTGCGGTATCAGGAAGGGGCCCGGGGTAGTGGGTTCATGGATTGGGTCAGCCATGGTTAGGTTACTTCTTTCTTTTTATTTTTAAGAAAAAAAAAGAAAGAAGAAAAAAATAAAAATAAAAAGAATAAAAAAGGGGAACGTGGAGGAATAGGTCCTAGGAGGAATGAAAGGGAGCGCAAATCCCCTCCGTGCCCAAGAGGACCTCAACACCGCAAGTAGTGCAGATGCTGCATGGAACCCGTGCCATACCCTACCCTTCACGCCAGTAAACCAGCAATCCGGGATAGCAACCTCACATCCACCGAGCCATCTCGGCGGACAAAGAGAGGGCGGCCGGATATCCGCCACAAAGCATACCGCCTTCGGCCACCACCCCGGAATCCGAAGGTGGCCTCCAGAGATACACCCGTCGCCCGAAAGATACCCAAAGCCACCCCGGGTGACCGGAGAGGATCGGGACATCCCCAGGCGATCCAGATTCCACGGCAAACTACACCACCGCCAAGGACCTCAACAGAATGGGATGGACTACGATACCCTTCCCCTACCTAGGAACTAGAATGCCTGAGGAAAGCTCCCAGGGTAAAACTGGGAAGGAAATAAGGAGGGATGAGGAGGAGGAGGAGGAAAGGGAAAGGGAGGATGGGGAGATGGGAAAGGGAGGGGGATTGGGGGTAATTAGGTTCGGTCTGAGGAAGAAGACCAAAAGGTCCAATTCCTCAGACCGATAGCCTCTTTACCACGTCAAGGAGCCCCCCTTAAAGAGGTGGATTAATGAAAATGTCTATATTAACGTAAAATAAGACATTTAATGTGCGCAAGAGTGATTATTATTAGTATTACGTAATGTTTTCCCTCCGCCCGGCAACCACACCTACATAGCATATAAATAACATGTTTATATGCTATGTAACGTGTTTCTCATATAATTTTGAAGAATATATCATAGATGGATTAATGAAAATGTCTATATTGACGTAAAATTGGACATTTAATGTGCCCAAGAGTGATGATTATATAATAGAGAGATGTGCTCACGTAAAATGTAAACAAACCTCTATCTGAAAGACGCTGTATCTGAAAGACGCTCGCTGTATACAAAAGTTTTGGTCATAATTTGAACTCGCCGGATGAAAGGAACGCCGAAAGACGAAACGCCGAAAAGCGGGGCCCTACTGTATCTGAAAACATTCACTTCTTCCATATTCCCTATCTCCAATGTGATATCCAAGTTTTCTTTATCTAAATCGTTTGATACTCTCATCACCTTACTCTTATCTATATTTACTTTCAACTTTCTACCTTTACACACCCTCCCAAACTCATCCACTAACCTTTGGAACTTTTCTTTAGAATCCCTCAAAAGCACAGTATCATCAGCAAAAAGTAACTGTGTCAACTCCCATTTTGTATTTGATTCCCCATAATTTAATCCCACCCCTCTCCCCAACACCCTAGCATTTACTTCTTTTACAAACCCATCTATAAATATATTAAACAACCCTGGTGATATTACACATCCCTGTCTAAGACCTACCTTTACTGGGAAGTAATCTTCCTCTCTCCTACACACACTAACCTGAGCCTCACTATCCTCATAAAAACTCTTTACAGCATTTAGTAACTTACTACCTATTCCATACACTTTCAATATCTGCCACATTGCTCCCCTATCCACTCTATCATATGCCTTTTCTAAATCCATAAATGCAATGAAAACTTCCCTACCTTTATCTAAATATTGTTCACACATATGTATATGCTTCAATGTAAACACCTGATCTACACATCCCCTACCCATTCTGAAGCCTCCTTGCTCATCTGCAGTCCTCTCTGTCTTACCACTTAATTCTTTCAATAACCCTACCTGGTATACTCAGTAAACTTATTTCCTATAATTTTTACAATCTCTCTTGTCCCCCTTCCCTTTATATAAAGGAATTATACATGCTTTCTGCCAATCCCTAGGTACCTTCCCCTCTTTCATACATTTATTAAACAAAAATACCAACCATTCCAATACTATATCTCCCTCTGCTTTTAACATTTCTTTCATGATCCCATCAGTTCCAGCTGCTTTACCCCCCTTTCATTCTACATAATGCCTCATGCACCTCCCCCCCACACACATCCTGCTCTTCTTTACTCCTAAAAGATGTTACACCTCCCTGACCAGTGCATGAAATTACTGCCTCCCTTTCTTCATCCTCAAAATATTCTCGCCATCATTTGGAGGAACTAACTCCCCTACTCTGTTTCTAACCCTTAAATGGTCCAAACGTATATATACGTTCGCTTGCCCAGTGCCCCGAATATTTTGAAAAAAAAAAATTATTAGTTTTTATAGAAATAAAGAGCACATTTTTTAAGTGTTATAGGATAAAAAAAATTCAGGGTCAGTACTTACCGAGATATGAGGCAGAGAAATTGGCACTGGATGCTCACCTGACAGCAACAGGAGTCCTGCCGCTTGCAGAATTGTTGCTGATATACCTTTTTTTTTATTATTTTATATAATTTTTATGTTCTGATAATTACAATTTATAGTAGTTCTTGTGATTTCATAGCCAATCTTTGTTCTGACACTAATATTAGGTACTGAAATTGTACTCAAATAATAATAATGATAGTGCATAATAATAATAATAATGATAGTGCTTAATAATAATAATAATAATAATAAATAATAATAAAGTTCCCTTGAAGCATTATGTAAAATGTGTGTCACTGCCTTATCTTATCTCCACTAATGACTCTGGTGACATTTGATGAGGGGTGAGCATAGTCTTATCTTTTCTTATCAGTCCAGTAATTACAGTGATGACATTTGATGAGCTTACACTGCTTTGCTTTATTTGTTACGCAAACCTGTCTGTCTGTAGCTGTCTGTCTTTCTGTCTGCCTGTGTCTGTCTTTGTCTGCCTGTATCTGTCTTTCTGTCTGCCTGTGTGTCGTCTCCTTTCTGTCTGCTTGTCTCAGAGAGTAGCTCATGAACCAACTGGTATTACGCAGATCACAAGCACAGTATAGCACTTTGGATTTTTTGAGTTATCCTAGGTAATTTACACTATGTATAATTGTATTTACGTATGTGTTCCTGTGAGATAGAGACAGAGACAGATAGATACAGACAGACAGATGGAGATAGAGACAGCCAATCAGGTACCCAGCTGGCCAGTCAGCCAGCCGACATCACTTTCCACTTAAAAGGGGAGTGTTAATATGACATGGCATCAGTGAATCCTTGGTGTTTGTCGCACTGTTTTTACATTGTCAGGTTCCAGTGTCTGTTCGCCATATTCTGTTTGACTGCCCACTATCAACGAGCACGCAGAATTTACCTCTCCTTTAGTACTCTCTCACCACTCTCTTAACCTTTCTTTTACTCTCCATATACTCTGCCCTTCCTATATCACTTCTGCTTTGTAAAAACCTCTCATAAGCTACCTTTTTCTCTCTATCACACCCTTTACCTCATCATTCCACCAATTACTCCTCTTTCCTCCTGCACCCACCCTCCTAAAGCCACAAACTTCTGCCCCACATTCTAATACAAATACAAATTATCTCCTTCAAATTTAACCTGATTATTTTCTATTGTATATGGGTTATATAACCCTACAGGTATAGTACTTCCCCAGTGAATAAAGTACATTATTATATTCCTGGAGAAGCTCTGAATCTGGGGAATGGAAGGTATTGGGCTCGATCAAAGAAGAGGGAGGGTAGCTCTAGTTCTTTGGATCAAAAGCTCTTCACCAGCATCAAGGCATCTTCCCTTAAACCCTACTGAATATAATACTAATACTATAGTGCATTCTTGTATAGAGGACAATCAACATTAATGTTAACCCAGCCTTGAAAATCACACAATATAAACACAGGTGTTAGCAAATTAGTATAACATCAAGGGGCATTAAGGAACTTTTGCACCAGCCTTCGTCAGGTGTGGATGTCTCGCTCTCACCCGAGTATCAGTAACAAATATTCCCTGCTCTCTCTGGAATGCTTTTCTTCATCTACTTTGCCCACCAGGCACATTACAGGAGGGGCACCTATCATCGGCTTACTTTTAGCCAGCTCCCTTTTTTTGCTCTGTAGATAATTCTTTAATGATTTTGGTGGGAAACTGGTTACTGAATTTAGGTGTGGGTGTGGGCATCCTGCTTTGGTGGGGCTTGGCAAGGGTGGTCCACCTGATCTAATTGGGAACTTCTAGTTCCTGTTTCTTCTTACAAAGGAACTCTTGTTCTTTTTTCTTTCATTGCCCAGCTTTGGGCAACAAATCTTCCCTATACATCAGGAAGTCAGGCTTGATACTGCATAAGCTGTCAGTGGCCCTGATAAAACTAAAAAAGAAAAGGGACATTAAGTATAGCATAACTCAAAGAGTATTTATTTATAAATGTCTACAGCAGTCGGGCAGCATTGTACAGTACATCTACAACTGACACAGTAGACCTGAACAGCAGCAGCAGCAAGACTAAGACATACAGTACTAGAAGTTCGAAGTGATTAGCAACTATGCAACCCTTGTGAAAATTGTGTATAAGAACAAAAAAGAACAATGATGGGTATCTAAATTATTTTGCCTATCTTTAGTGCTTTAAATACACCATCCTTTTAGACAAGGATCAATTATTGTCAAAACTTGGGGGCCACTGATGCACTGACCTTATAATTCTAAATAATCACTTATAGGTAAAACCAACAACACCTAACAATGACAAGGTACTAAATTTTTTACAATATTCTACTTTCAGGCATCATTAAACATCACAAAATAATGACTCGATCATAAAGCATTCATTTATTTTTAATTTCATTCATGGAATTATGCATGAAAGTGTTGAAATGAAGAATGCTACAAATCAATAAAGTTCATTCATGGAAACATGAGAAAGTATAAAAAGGTTTTCTTAATTTGACAAACTTAACATATGGTTGTTTATGACTTACTAACTTATTGCTCTTCTGTTTGTTTTCCTAGAAAAATAAGACAAAAGATAGTGGTATTTCACACATGGTCAAAGTGCCCCTCAGTGGTTGTAGGCCTTTAAATGGTTCTCGAGTGCCCAGTTTCTTCCTGCAAATTTACCACTTTAGTGTGAATAATGTATAATAATAATAAAATTAATGTATGTAACTATAAACATTTGTACACTGAACTTGCAGTACACTGTTACTGAGTTTACCTGAGTGAAAAAACCTCATGAGCGAAATTGTATCATGTGAAGGGAAGCTCTAAAGTAAGTGTGTCTGCAGACTGCAGCAGCAACAATGAATTGTCTGACAAAGTGTCTGCAGACCCTATCATGCATTAACAAACTATATATAAAATACCTTTCAAATACTGTTTATGGATAGAGGAATGCTAAAGAACTGTTTACAAAATTAGCCAAAATTAGAATATGCAGCAACATTGTCCATGACTAAAAGAGTTTGTGGATCAGACAGAAAAAGTCTAGAACTAAAATGTTGCTCACAGAAAATATTTTATAGATGAATGGCTCAAAATGCTATAGCTGCCACACTGGCTCATGCCACATTAGCTGATAGCTGCCACATTGGCTGATAGATGCCACACTAGCTTATACATGTCACATTAACTGAGATGCCACATTAGATGAGATGTCACACTGGCTGATAATGCCATACTGGCTGATAATGCCACACTGGATGATAGATGCCACATTTGCTGAGATGCTACACTGGTTGATAGATGCCACACTGGCTGATAGATGCCACACTGGCTAATAGATGCCACACTGGCTGATAGATGCCACATTAGCTGAGATGCCACACTGGCTGATAGAGACCACAGTGGTTGATAGGAGGAAAAGAAGACATTATAGCCACCTGTAAGGTCATGCAAGAAGGGTAAATAAAGGATACAACATTTTTAGTACCTTCAACAGGGATAACAGGAAACAACAGCCATAAGTTAAAAAGAAAGAGAGACAAAGGGATAAAGTATCTGAACAGTTTTCCTTGTAAACAGAGGTGGAACAATGGAATAAAAGAGTAAAAAGTAAATGCTACAACCATTGGAAATGCTAAAAAAAAATCTAAAAATTACTGAAGATGGGACACAGCAAGAATTTTTCTGTTCCTTTAATTTTTTTTTATTAACACATCGACCATTTCCCACCAAGGCAGGGTGGCCCAAAAAAGAGAAATTTTCACCATCATTCACTCCATCACTGTCTTGCCACAGGCATGCTTACACTACAGTTATAAAACTGCAACATTAACACCCCTCCTTCAGAGTGCCGGCACTGTACGTACTTCCCATCTTCAGGAATCAAGTCCGGCCTGCTAGTTTCCCTGAATCCCTTCATAAATGTTACCTTGCTCACACTCCAACAGCGCATTAAGTCCTAAAAACCATTTGTCTCCATTCACTCCGATCTAAAACACATGCTTGCTGGAAGTCCAAGCCCCTCGCACACAAAACCTCTTTTACCCCCTCCCTCCAGCCTTTCATAGGCTGACACTCTCGAAGTCATTCTATTTCATTTCATCCTCTCTACATGTCCAAACCATCTCAATAACCCCTCCTCAGCCCTCTGGATAATAGTTTTGGTAATCCCGCACCTCCTCCTAATCTCTAAACTACGGATTCTCTGCATTATATTCACACCACACATTGCTCTCAGACATGACATCTCCACTGTCTTCAGCCTTCTCCACTGTCTTCAGCCTTCTCCTTGTTGCAACATTCACAACCCATGCCTCACACCCATACAAGTGTTGGTATAACTATACTCTCATACACTCCCCTCTTTGCTTTCATGGATAAAGTTCTTTGTCTCCACAAACTCCTCAGTGCACAACTCACCTTTTGCCCCTTGTCAATTCTATGATTTACCTCATCCTTCATAGACCCATCCGCTGACATGTCCACTCCCAAATATCTGAATACATTCACCTCCTCCATACTCTCTCCCTCTAATCTGATATCCAACTTCTGTTACCTAATTTTTTGTTATCCTCATCACCTTACTCTTTCCCATATTCACTTTTAATTTCCTTCTTTTACATACCCTATCAAACTCATCAACCAACCTCTGCAACTTCTCTTCAGAATCTCCCAAAAGCACAGTTACATCAGCAAATCACAACTGTGACAATTCCCACTTTGTGTTAGATTCTTTATTTTTTAACCCCACACCTCTTGCCAAGACCCAAGCATTCACTTCTCTTACAACTCTATCTTACAACTCTATAAATATGTTGAACAACCATGATGACATCACACATCCCTGTCTAAGGCCTACTTTTACTGGGAAATAATCTCCCTCTCGCCTACATAATCTAACCTGAGCCTCACTATCCTCATTTTTTCTGTTCCTGTAGTTACAAAACAGGGTATTGTAAGTACAGGAATGTGTGGTGTAAGACAGTGTCTGCAGACTCAGCAGCAGCAGCAAGAATAAATGACATAAGTGTCTGCAAGTGTCTGCAGACTTAGCAGCAGCTAGAATAAAAAAGACCCGTTGAAAGGATATTTTGAGCTTCATAAAAATTTTAAAAATTATACGCAACATTTTTATAAAAAACAACATTTACAAATAAATTATATTCATTATAAAATTAATTTACCAGAATTATAATATATAACCTTGTATTTTTATTGCACACGTTTTTCATCTAAATACAAGTGCTCCTGGACTTACGATGGGGTTACATTCTGACAACCCATCTTAAGGTAAAAATATCAAGTCAAAAATGAATGTGATATGAAAAATAAATAAGTAAAAAGCTACTGTCACTGAATAAGTAAATAAACAAATAATTACTGTAACTAAATACCAATACAGTGGACCCCCGAGTTTCGTAAACCCCGGAAATCGTACATTTATGTAAGTATAATATTATAAGTGCTTGTGGAAAAGTATTTTTGGGGGTCTGAAATAGACTAACCTACGTGACATTTTTTCTTAAGGGGGTAAATTCGTTCGGTAATGGCACTTGAGCAGACTTCAGGAGTGAAGTTTTTACGAAACTCGGGGGTCCACTGTACTGAAAAGTAAATTAATAAATACAAATAATGGACTTGCCACCTTCATGCTGTGTAATTATGTTTTATCTCCAAAGTAATTGCTTTTGTACCATCGTAAGTCAAGGAGCACCTGTACTGTAAAGGGCCTATCTAATGTCTAAGAAATAACATTACAAAATACAGCACACTGCTGTACTTGATAACAGATACAGAAGTGTGTATCTACATTTACTGAACTATATCCCAGTGCATTACTGCTGACAAAGATTACCATACAGGTAGATCCCAGGAGCTGTAGCTCAATCCCCCTAAAATTCAGATAGGTAAGAGAAATACCTATTCCAATACCCATGGTACACCCATATAGCTAAGAAATGCTATCTGGGTGTACCATATAGCTAAGAGAAGCTATGTGGGTGTACCATATAGCTAAGAGAAGCTATATGGGTGTACCATATAGCTAAGACAAGTGTGACTCTTACCAATACCCATGGTATAATCAGATACCTAAAAGATGAATGACTACAACCTCTCCTCACTGAACAATGGAATTCTGTTCCTAAGACCAAGTTGGTAAATGAATTCATCGCTAAGTGAGGAGCATACTATAATGGTAGTGGGTTTTGTGTTAACCATCTTTGATATTGATTTAATGTCACCTTTTCACCACTTATAACATTTCTGGTATATTTTTAAATGTTTATACAGTAGTGTACTGTATATGTATTGTAATAAAAAGAATAGAGGAAATCAGCTCTAATATACATTACAGTGGTACCCCGAGTTTCGTACTGCTCCCAACTCGAACAATTATGTAAGTGCATTATTGTAAGTGCTTTTATAAGTGTATTTTTGGGGGGCTGAAACGGACTAATCTAATTTACGTACATTATTTCTTATGGGAACAAATTCGTTCGGTAACGGCACTCGAACAGCCTTCTGGAACGAATAAAGTACGAAACTCGGGGTACCACTGTATTTTGGTATGCATACTGGTCAGAGAGCTCGTCGTAAGTCCGAGTCATCGGTAAACGAGTATGTCGCTAAATGACGAAAGGCTGTATTACTACTACCTATGGTACACCCTTATAGCTAAAACATACACACCTATTACCAGCATCCATGGTACACCCAGATATCTACGAGGAGAATGGATATTACCAACACCCATAGTACACCCAGATACCGAAGAGATGCATACCTATTATCAATATAAATGGTACACTCAGATAAGACACACATTACTAATACTTATGATACTAAAACAACTAATACATATACCACTGTGAAGCTACAATACAAAGTTGATACCAAAATTACAGTATTACTAACATTTATGCTAAAGAGGTGACATTCAGTCATCTTTATCCAACCAATGTATATGAAGGTATTGTTATTTAGTGAGTTGAACAAGATCATTATAATTTATGATTAACATGTCCATATGACATTAAACATTATTAAACATGGAGTATTTTATGTATCATCACACAGTCATATATTTTTCATGATATAGTCTTATTAGTGCACCCAAATACACAAATAACATCTAATATACATTAACTTGAACATCAACAAAACCTGCTCTTCCTTCACCTACCTGAAATACAATATTGTCAGCCCTTACAAGAGTACAAAAATAATCAATGACTGTGGGTAATGATACATATTTATAAGATGGGATCAATGCAGGTAAAGTTACAGAAAACATATTGAGAATGAGATTTGAGAAAGCCTTTATAAACAATGCATAGCATTTCCACCACCACAACCTGATTTATTTAAAAAATGTTTACTGATGTAAGTTATCTTAAAATTTTAAAAATTTAAAACCTTTCACTACTGAGATCCCAATTTTGAACTAAACTATTTCAACTTTCTGACCACAAAAGCTGAGATAGCATTCGGGTCAAATTTTTTTCTTGTCCATCCAGTGAAATAATGACTCAAGAACCAAGATGTGAAATTTCCGTCAGTTAGAAGCTGCCATCTACAAGCTAGTTAATTAATAATAAATAACAATTAAATAATGATAATAAATAATCAGGAAGTGTTTATTTTCCAAGAAGATACACTTATGCTTCGCTTCTTGGTGCTTTGCTAATACAGCCATTTCAAATTTACCCAAATACGTACATGTATGTATTTGTTTATACAGCTCCTGATTCGATATCACGGCCTAAGCTCCCAGCTGGGCGTCTGCATGTCATTTTCTTTCTCACAGTTTGTTTCCATTGTCTGTGAGCTCCTCGTCTCTCTCAATTCTGTCTGGAAACTTTCCAAAGTTGTGTTTTAGTTATTGCGTATCTTATATATTACCTGGAGAGTTTACCTGGAGAGAGTTCCAGGGGTCAACGCCCCTGCGGCCCGGTCTGTGACCAGGCCTCATGTTGGATCAGAGCCTGATCAACCAGGCTGTTACTGCTGGCCGCACGCAGTCCAACGTACGAACCACAGTCTGGCTGGTCAGCCACCGACTTTAGGTGCCTGTCCAGTGCCCGCTTGAAGACAACCAGGGGTCTATTGGTAATCCCCCTTATGTATGCTGGGAGGCAGTTGAACAGTCTTGGGCCCCTGACACTTATTGTGTTGTCTCTCAACGTGCTATTGGCACCCCTGCTTTTCATTGGGGGATGTTGCATCGTCTGCTGAGTCTTTTGCTTTCGTAGGGAGTGACTCTCGTGTGCAAGTTTGGTACTAATCCTTCTAGGATTTTCCAAGTGTATATAATAATGTATCTCTCCCTCCTGCGTTCCAGGGAGTACAGGTTTAGGAACTTCAAGCGTTCCCAGTAATTGAGGTGGTTTATTGCAGTTATGCGTGCCGTGAAGGTCCTCTGTACATTTTCTAGTTCAGCAATTTCACCTGCCTTGAAAGGTGCAGTTAGTGTGCAGCAATATTCCAGCCTAGATAGAACAAGCGACCTGAAAAGTGTCAACATGGGCTCTTAACGTCATCGATAGGTTTTTGGAAACTTTGACTTTAAGTGAAATGACGTATAAAGAAACTAATTTTACCATAGGTTAACCCTTTCAGGGTCGAGAGGCCCTCTCCCAAACTCGTTCTCAGGGTTGAAAAATTTTTGGGATTTTTTTTTCTTGTGAAATGATAAGAGAATCTTTTTCTGATCATAATGACACCAAAAGTATGAAATTTGATGGAAAACTTATGGAATTATGCTTTCGCGGTCTCAACGATATTTATGAATCGGCAATTTCGCCCAATTTGAGCCCTATTTTCGGCCACTTCCAATGTTAGTCTACTAAAATCATAGCTATTTCGCTAGAACTCCATTTGTTCTATCGATTGAGTACAAGAAACCAGCCATTCACCGATTTCCACTACCCAATAAAGTGGTCAGAAATTAGCAATTTGGCCAATTTCACACAAATTTCAAAATACAGTGGTCCCTCAACTAACAAAATTAATCCGTTCCAGGAGCTAGTTCTTAACACGAAAAATTTGTAATTTGAAACCTTATTTCCCATAAGAAATAATGTAAATACAATTAATCCATTCCACCCAAAAATATTCACAAAAAATACATTTTAATTATAGTTCTACATACACAAAACAACATTATTAAAACTATAAATACTACTACTAATACTAAATAATAAAAAACAGATTAATAAATAACATTTACTTACCTTTATTGAAGAGTTGCAGGCATCTGGAAGATAGGGAGGATGACAGGGGTAGGGTGTTAGTGGTTGGAAGGGGAATCCCCCTCCAAAATGACTTCAGGTAACAAGTCCTTATCTGGGGTTACTTCCCTTCTTTTTCTTTTAATGCCACTAGGACCAGCTTGAGAGTCACTGGATCCCTGCCTCGTGAAATAACTGTCCTCTGTTTCTGGCGCCTGTTTAATATTTTCCTGAAGTGCAACATGGCTCTGTCACTGAACTGGTTGCACAGATGGCTCATTTCAGCTTGCTCAGGGTGGTGTTTTTCAACAAATGTCTGCAACTCATTCCACTTTGTACACATGTCCTTAAGCACTGAAGAAGGCAAATCCTTCACTCTCTCTTCCTCCTCCTGTGAAGCAATAACCTCAGCTCTGGTCTGATGCTGTTCTAGTTCCAGCTCTTGCAGCTCTTCAGTTGTTAGCTCTACCCTGTGCTCCTCCACCAACTCTTCCACATCCTCACCACTCACCTCCAACCCCAGGCTGTTCCCCAATGCCACAATATCTTCCACAACAGACACAGGGTCGTCAGGGTCAGGGTCAGCCTCAAATCCTTCAAAATCACTCTTTTCAACACAATCCGGCCACAGTGGTCTCCAAGTAGAGTTCAAAGTCCTGGAAGTCACTCACTCCCAAGCCTTACCTATAAGGCCTATGCAATGCATGATATTGAAGTGATCTTTCCAGAACTATCTTAGGGTCAATGCAGTGTCTGAGGTCACATCAAAGCACTTCTGAAACACTGCTTTGGTGTACAGTTTCTTGAAGTTTGCAATGACCTGCTGGTCCATGGGTTGGATGAGAGGAGTGGTGTTAGGAGGCAAGAACTTCACTCTGATGAAATTGAAGTTGTCAGACAAACACTTCCAAGTTGTGAGGATGAACAGGAGCATTGTCCAGTACCAGGAGGCACTTGAGTGGCAATTTCTTTTCCAGGAGGTATTTCTTCACACTAGGGCCAAACACTCCAGTCAACCATTCCATGAAAAAGTCCTTAGTGACCCATGCATTAGTGTTAGCCTTCCAATGCACACACAAATTATTCCTGTTAAAATTGTTTCTTGAAAGCTCTGGGATTTTCTGCATGATACACCAGTAAAGGCTTCACTTTAAAATCACCACTGGCATTGGCACACATCATAAGAGTTAGCCTGTCTTTCATAGGCTTGTGTCCTAACAGTGCCTTTTCCTCCTGAGTAATGAAGGTCCTGTTGGGCATTTTCTTCCAAAACATGCCTGTTTCATCACATTTAAACACTTGTTGGGGGAAGAATTCTTCAGCCTCTACGAACTCCTTAAATTCACTCACAAACTTTTCAGCTGCACGTTTGTCTGAGCTGGCTGCCTCACCATGTCTCACAACACTGTGTATGCCACTACGTTTCTTAAACCTCTCAAACCAGCCTCTGCTGGCTTTAAAATCACTCTCCCCACCACTGGTTCCAGGCATTGTCTTGACAAGTTCTGCGTGCAACTTCCTTGCCTTTTCACAAATTATCTCCATGGAAATACTATCACCTGCTATCTGTTTATTGTTTATCCACACCATCAACAACTTCTCAACCTCATCCACTGTTTTCAATCTATTTTTCGTTAACATATCAACCCCTTTTGCAACATTAGCTTCCTTGATCTCATTTCTCTTTGCCAGGATAGTGGCGATAGTAGATGTGTTTTTCTTGTACATCCTAGCAAGCTCACTCAGACGTATGCCACTCTCATATTTTTCTACAATCTCTTTCTTCAGTTCGATGGTGTTCCTCACTCTCTTTACCACAGGGGTGCCACTAGGAAGCATCTTTGGACCCATGGTGCCTTATTTTACAGTGACAATCACTGAACCAGCAATAAACACAACAAAAGTATTGTGAATGTTTGAAAGAGCACGCTGGGTAATGTTCTCTCAAGTGTAAATAACACTTGACTGGCGTCCTGTCTGCCTCACCGCACTTGCGCGAGGCAGGCGGACAGGTCTGGTACGGTTCGCTACATGAGTAAATGTTAGCTACACAAGAAAAATATTTTGTGAAAAAAGCTTTCGTTACACGATTTTTTCGATATGGAGCTTTCGTTAGTCGGAGTTCCACTGTATGCCAATTTCAAAATGGGGTTCAGAATAAACAAGACAGACATTCTGGGCACTAAAATAATATTTTCTCTGTTCATTAGTCACGTCTCCAGGCCCCTATTACATTACTTTTGCTTTCGATTTTGAATTTTTATTCTCACAAAAAATAGAAGATTTACTGTTATGTATACTACTGCATCATTGTAAAAATGGTATAAATAATATCAGCGCACTTGTGAAAGAATATCAGACTCACCAGTTGATGTGTATTGGACGCGAGGTGATTTGTTTACTCTTGAACATCGGCAAAAATCGAACATTTTCTCTACTTTGAGCTCAATTTCAAGGTACAATACTTGTCTTCGTAAAACCAACCAAAATCATCTCTATTTCTGTAACATATCTTCCATTCTATCAAATGAGACCAAGAAAACGAGAATACAACAATAAATACCATACAAAAATAGACTGCAAAGTCGCTGTTTTAAACAAAAAATACGGTCGGAGTTTTTTTTCTCTCATTATGCACTATGTGCTGCAGGAATTTTTTTATACTGCGTACATTGACCACACAGACCCATTCTTTCATTTGTAGGCTTTCCAGCTTTCTCTTGCTAGATTTGAAGGCGCTAGAATTTAGGCGTTCAAGTACGGTACCAACCCTGGCTCTCAAGCCGCATTAGTATGATACTGACCCCGAAAGGGTTAATTGATATAATCAAGAGTTAAGTTCCTATGGAATATTTCTGGTCCCAAAAATATCTCCAAACTTCTAAGACCCAAAACACTTCTAATATTAAATACTGACATAAGTGTGAGCTATACATACATTTAACCCTTTGACTGTCACAACCCCAAATCCTAAAGTATCTCTCTGTGTCACAAAATATTTGAAAAAAAAAAAAAAAAATTCTTATCGAATGATAGAGAATCTTTTCCCGATGGCGATCGGCAATTTCGCCCAATTTGAGCCCTATTTTCGGCCAATTCCATTGTTCCAGTTGACGAAACTCATAACTATTTCTTTAGAACTTCATTTGTTCTATCGACTGAGTACAGTGGACCCCAAGTTTACGTACTGCTCCAAACTCGAACAATTATGTAAGTGTATTTTTGTAAGTGCTTTTGTAAATGTATTTTTGGGGGTCTAAAAGGACTAGTCTAATTTACATTATGCCTTATGGGAACAAATTCGTTTGGTAACGGCACTTGAACAGCATTCTGGAACAAATTAATTACGTAAACCGGGGGTCCACTGTACAAGAAACTGCCCATTTACCGATTTCACCTACCCAATAAAGTGGTCAGAAATTGGCAATTTGGCCAATTTCACGCAAATTAAAAAAGATGCCAATTTCAAAATAAGGTCCAGAATGAACAATGCAGACATTCTTGGGACTAAAATAACATTTTCTCTGTTCATTAGTCACGTCTCCAGGCCCCTCTTATATTACTCTTGCTTTCTATTTTGAATTTTTATTCACACAGGATGGATAATGAGAACCTTCAAAACCAGGGATGTCAAGCCCATGTTGACACTTTTCAGGTCACTTGTTCTATCTAGGCTGGAATATTGCTGCACACTAACTGCACCTTTCAAGGCAGGTGAAATTGCTGACCTAGAAAATGTGCAGAGAACCTTCACGGCACGCATAACTGCGATAAACCACCTCAATTACTGGGAACGCTTGAAGTTCCTAAACCTGTACTCCCTAGAACGCAGGCGGGAGAGATACATTATTATATACACTTGGAAAATTCTCGAGAGATTAGTACCAAACTTGCACACGAGAGTCACTCCCTACTACCTCCCAGCATACATCAGGGGGATTACCAACAAACCCCTGGCTGTCTTCAAGCAGGCACTGGACAGGCACCTAAAGTCGGTACCTGACCAGCCAGGCTGTGGTTCGTACGTTGGACTGCGTGTGGCCAGCTGTAACAGCCTGGTTGATCAGGCTCTGATCCAACATGAGGCCTGGTCACAGACAGGGCCACAGGGGCATTGACCCCTGGAACTCTCTCCAGGTATACTCCAGGTATACACAAAAAATAGAAGATTTTCTGTTATGCATACTGCATTATTATAATAATTGTATAAATAATGTCAACTCATTCATGACTGTGTATTAGAATGGCTAGCTGGACACTTATTGGACAATGACGTCATTTGTTTACTCTTGAACATCGGCAAAAATCTAACATTTCCGCTACTTTGAGCTCAATTTCAATCAAAGTCCTTTTCATCATGAAACTAATCAAAATCATCTCTATTTCTGTAATGTCTTCCGTTCTATCAAATGAGAACAAGAAAATGAGAATACAACCATAAATACTATACAAAAATACATCTCAAAGTCAGCATTTTAATTCAAACACACGGTCAGTTTTTTTTTCTCATTATGCACTGCGTGCTGCAGGATTTTTTTTATACTGCACACACTGACCACACAAACCCATTCTCTCACATGTGGGCCTACCAGCTTTCTCCCGCTTGATTTGAAGCCGCTAGAATTTTGGCGTATTAATACGTAAAAACACTGGCTCATAAGATGCATATATACGACAGAAGCAGTCAAAGGGTTAAGAAAGATTAATAAAAACAAGTAAAATAATTATTTACCTGTCTGCCTGAACTGCCTAGGCATGCTAGTGGCCTTCTTTGTAATTAATATTTTATAATATGTAAACCACACATACATTTTCATTTTCAATTTTTGGTAAAGCAACGAGTGACAGTGATCATTGTGGTGGTGGGTGTACCATCAGCATTCATTGCAACAAGGTTAATTGAAGGAATAAATGTTTGCAAAGCAAAAATTGTAGGAAGCAGCTCCTACCACCACACAGTTCAAAAACAAACAATAACAAATATGGCAGCCTCACTGGGCACTTTCGTACCACATCATTTAATGTTGTGTTTTGTATGATTATCGTATACTTTACAAATTTTTATTTTAAAATAATTTGTATTCATTGTATTCATTCAATTTTTTTTTCTCATCAACGTTATAACAAAACGACTATATTTGAGGACCTGCTGTACTCTTTTTGTGTTACAATGACATCTTAGGGTAGTTGTGATAAAAAGAGGAGTCATAAGGCTCTTACTTTAAGTGCAAAGTTATAAATGATTAAACTCAATGAGCGAGGTATGTCAATGGCTGAGATAAGACTGAAATAGTACTTACTGATAACTGTATGTACTTATGTGTACCTGATTCTAAATAAACTTTCACACAGTGCTGGCAAGCAGATACATTAAAATCACTATTTGGCATCATTACAAAGTAGGAGTACAGTGGACCCCCGGTTTTCGTAATTTATTCGTTCCAGAATGCTGTTCAAGTGCCATTACCAAACGAATTTATTCCCATAAGGAATAATGTAAATTAGACTAGTCCTTTTAGACCCCCAAAGCACTTACAAAAATACACTTACATAATTGTTCGAGTTTGGAGCATAACGAACACCGGGGGTCCACTGTAGCTATGCCAGGCGAGGAAGCAACTAAGACTGTCTCACTAGTGTTGGAGATGCAATAACATAAGAAGCATAATAATAATATTAACTGCTCTGGGGTGCTTTATATGTTGTATATTATGTTATTATAGACATTTTCATTAATCCATTTTTTCAAAATTATATAAGAAATGCACTACATATTATATAAACATAATACAGACAACCATACTAAAATAAATTGATATAATGTGAGGTGTGGTAGATGGGTGGCTTGTAGGAGTGTACGGCAAGAATTACAACAGAGAAACTGTGTACGTATATATATTACTGGGGGTAACTGTAGAAAAACATTCTTTTCATATACCTTCACTCATGAATAGCATCACTCACTCTCAAAAGGGTGTGTTGCATGAGTCTGGGAGTGTTGCTGTTGTACAGGCTACTGAATTAATGTGAAGACAACTTGTACACAATGTAAGGTGTTTGTATTGTGGAGAAAACACTTCACAAACACATGCATAATGCCAGATGAACACATATCAATGGACAGTGGATAGGTATGAAATTCGTGTCCATCCGACCTCCCACCCAAAACAATGACACCATATACACATCTATGGAGCACCCTCCCCATGGTGTTTTATAATAATAATAATAATAATATTTCTACAAGTGAACCTGAGTGTGTTGCCGTGAACTCTGCATCTCTCTCAGTTCTGTCTGGAAACTATCCAAAGTTTCAAGTGTTTTAAAGTTATTACATATATCATATGTACTATTTTTGCATTACAATGGCATCTAAGGGTATTTGTGATAAAAAGATGAGTTGTAAAGCTCTTACTTTAAATGCCAAGTTAGAAATTATTAAACTCATTGGGCAAGGCATGTCAATGGCTGAGATAGAACGTATGTAAATTTGGTTTGGCTCATCAAACAGATAATTCAATTGTCAACTCTTAGGAGAAAGTGTTGAAGGAAATTCAAAGTGCTACACCAGTGAGCACTAAAGTTATAAAAAAACGTGATAACCTTATTGTTGACATAGAAAAACTTTTACTGGTATAGACTGAAGATCAAACTAGTAGTCACAACGTGCCTTAAAGGTAAGTAATGAGTGTACTGTTTTTTTTTATTTTTTTTTTATTAACACATCGGCCGATTCCCACCAAGGCAGGGTGGCCCGAAAAAGAAAAACTTTCATCATCATTCACTCCATCACTGTCTTGCCAGAGGGGTGCTTTACACTACAGTTATAAAACTGCAACATTAACACCCCTCCTTCAGAGTGCAGACACTGTACTTCCCATCTCCAGGACTCAAGTCCGGCCTGCCGGTTTCCCTGAATCCCTTCATAAATGTTACTTTGCTCACACTCCAACAGCACGTCAAGTATTAAAAACCATTTGTCTCCATTCACTCCTATCAAATACGCTCACACATGCTTGCTGGAAGTCCAAGAACTCGCACACAAAACCTCCTTTACCCCCTCCCTCCAGCCTTTCCTAGGCCGACCCCTTCCCCGCCTTCCCTCCACTACAGATTTATACACTCTCAAAGTCATTCTGTCTCGTTCCATTCTCTCTACATGTCAGAACCACCTCAACAACCCCTCCTCAGCTCTCTGGATAATAATTTTGGTAACCCCGCACCTCCTCCTAATTTCCAAACTCTGAATTCTCTGCATTATATTCACACCACACACTGACCTCAGACATGACATCTCCACTGCCTCCAGCCTTCTCCTCGTTGCAACATTCATCACCCATGCTTCACACCCATATAAGAGTGTTGGTATAACTATACTCTCATACATTCCCCTCTTTACTTCCATGGACAAAGTTCTTTGTCTCCACAGACTCCGAAGTGCTCCACTCACCCTTTTCCCCTCATCAATTCTATGATTCACCTCATCCTTCATAGACCCATCTGCTGACATGTCCACTCCCAAATATCTGAATACATTCACCTCCTCCATACTCTCTCCCTCCAATCTGATAACCAATCTTTCGTCACCTAATCTTTTTGTTATCCTCATCACCTTACACCTTGCTATTATTTAATAAATGTATGGAAGAGGGTAAGGTTCCTAGGGATTGGCAGATAGCGTGTATTGTTCCTTTATATAAAGGCAAAGGGGACAAAAGAGAGTGCAAAAATTATAGGGGAATAAGTCTGTTGAGTGTACCTGGTAAAGTGTATGGTAGAGTTATTATTGAAAGAATTAAGAGTAAGACAGAAAGTAGGATAGCAGATGAACAAGGGGGCTTTAGGAAAGGTAGGGGGTGTGTAGACCAAGTGTTTACAGTGAAACATATAGGTGAACAGTATTTGAATAAGGGTAAAGAGGTTTTTGTGGCATTTATGGATTTGGAAAAGGCGTATGATAGGGTGGATAGGGGGGCAATGTGGCAGATGTTGCAGGTGTATGGAATAGGAGGTAGGTTACTGAAAGCAGTGAAGAGTTTTTATGAGGATAGTGAGGCTCAGGTTAGAGTGTGTAGGAGGGAGGGGGACTATTTCCCAGTAAAAGTGGGCCTTAGACAAGGATGTGTGATGTCACCGTGGTTGTTCAATATATTTATAGATGGGGTTGTAAGAGAAGTGAATGCGAGGGTCTTGGCAAGAGGTGTGGGGTTAAAAGATAAAGAATCAAATACAAAGTGGGAGTTGTCACAGTTGCTTTTTGCTGATGACACTGTGCTTTTGGGAGATTCTGAAGAGAAGTTGCAGAGGTTGGTGGATGAATTTGGTAGGATGTGTAAAAGAAGAAAATTGAAGGTGAATATAGGAAAGAGTGTACTGTATACGCATTTTATTTTTTTATTGTTTTTTTAGGCCTGGTTCTATTGCTAACTTAATATATGATAGTGTAAACTTGTTCTCAGACATTTATATGCATTTAAAAGTGAAACTTTATGGCAATTCTCACTTTATGGTGATTTCTACTTTGAAGTGGTAGTCTGGAAGCTAACCCCACATATAATCAGGGCTCTCCTGTATATAAATTTACATCAAGTTCAGGAGGTATTTTTAAAAAAAATTTAAGCAGTTGGCACACGGGAGTTTTATAATTTTCTGGTAGTGAGTTTCATATTTTTGAGGTCTTTTATATATATGGAGTTTCTACTCAGATTGAGTTAGTACAATTTATTAATGAAACTTAATTTTATTTAAATAATGTTGACATATACTTGCAATGTGTCAGGTGATCAACCTCGCTATATGCAACTAAGATTTTCAAGTGAGCTCCTTCACATCCCACCACATGGTATTATATCTAGTGTTGTTTGGGCATTCATTATGCTCTAGAAGATGTGCCAAGACTATTTGTAACTTCAAGATACTCACTATTTAAGTTCAAATTTTATTTAAAAAATGCAGTGAGGCAATGGGTAAAATGAAAGGTAATAAGCAGCTGGGATTGATGGGATCAAGACAGAAATGATAAAGCAGTTTTAATAAATACAGTGGACCCCCGGTGTTCGTCCATTTTTCGTAACAGAATGCTGTTCAAGTGCCATTACCAACCGAATTTATTCCCTTAAGAAATAATGTAAAGTAGACTAGTCCTTTTAGACCCCCAAAACTACACTTATAAAAGCATTTAAAAAAATAAACTTACATAAAAGGGCGTGTTTTGAGCAGGACGAACACCGGGGGTCCACTGTATATGAAAGAGGGGATGTTACCTAAGGGTTGGCAGAGAGCATGCATAGTTTCTTTGCATAAAATTTATAGGGTAATGAGCATACCAGTAAAGTGTATAGTAGAGTTATTATTGAAAGAATTAAGGGTAAGATGGAGAGCAGGACTGCAGAAGGAAGCTTTAGGAAGGGTAGGGGCTGTGTAGAATAAGTGTTTACAATGAAGCATATAAATGAACAGTATTTAGAAAAAGGTAAAGAAGCTTTTGTTGCTTTCATGGATTTAAAAAAGGCATATGATAGGATGGATAGGGGAGTGATGTGACAGATGTTACAGGTGTATGGAATAGGTGGTAGGTTACTGAAACCTGTCAAGAGTTTGTATGAGGATAGTGAGGCTCAGGTTATGGTATGAAGGACAGAGATTATTTTTAGATAGGGATGTATAATGTCACCATAGTTGTTTAACCTATTTATATCAGGGGTTGTAAAAGTAGTAAATGCTAGTGTTGGGGTGAGATATGGGATTAAAATATATTAAATCTAATACACAATGGAAGTTGTCACAATTGCTTTTTGCTGATGACACTGCTTTTGGGAGATTCTGAAGAGAAGTTGCAAAGGTTGGTGGATGAATTTGTGAGCCTGTGTAAAGGAAGAAAATTAGAAGTGAACAGAGATAAGAGCAAGGCAATGAGGGTAACAAATGAGTTATATAATGAAACACTGGATATCAGATTGGAGGGAGTATAAATGAAGTAAATGTGTTCAGATATTTGGGTATGACCTTGTTTGCGGATGGGTATGTGAAATACAAGGTGAACCATAGAATTGATGAAGGGAAAAAGGTCTGTAGTGCATTGAGGGATCTGTAGAGACAAAGAACGTTATCCAGGGAGGCAAAGAAAGGAACGTATGAGAGAATAGTGGTACCAACACTCTTATATGGGTGTGAAGCATGAGTTGTGAATGTTTCAGCAAGGAGAAGGCTGGAGGCAGTGGAAATGTCATGTCTGAGGGAAATGTGGTGTAAATATTATGCAAAAACTTTGTAGCTTGGAGATTAGGAGGAGATGTAGAGTTACTAAAGGTATCCAGAGGGCTGAGGAGAAGTTGTTGAGGTAGTTTCGACATTTAGAGAGGATGAAGCAAAATAGGATGACTTGGAGGGTATAAATCTGTAGTGGAGGGATGGCAAAGTAGGGGTCGCCCTAGGAAAGGTTAGCAGGAGGGGATAAAGAAGGTTTTGTATATGAGGGGCTTGAACATCTAGCAGGCATGCACAAGTGCATTAGACAGGAGTGAAGGCAAGCAGTTTTTATGACTCAACATTCCACTGAGTGTGAGCAAAGTAACATTTATGAAGGGATTCAGGTAAACAGGTTAGCCAGACTTGAGTTCTGGAGGTGGAAAGTACAGTGCCTGCACCCTAAAGAAGGGGCAGAGATGTTACAGTCCTGGAGGTGGGAAGTACAGTGCCTGGAGCCTGAAGAAGGGGTGGGGATGTTCAGTCCTGGAGGTGGGAAGTACAGTGCCTGCACCCTGAAGAAGGGATGGGGATGTTACAGTCCTGGAGGTGGGAAGTACAGTGCCTGCACCCTGAAGAAGGGGTAGGGATGTTACAGTTCTGGAGATAGGAAGTACAGTACCTGCACCTTGAAGAATGGGTGGGAATGTTACATGTTACAGTCAGACTGTGATATTAGACTACTACAGTGGAAACTCGGTACTCGAACTTAATTCGTTCCAGAAGGCTGTTCGAGCGCTGATCTTTTCGAGTACCAAACAAATTTTTCCCAACCAATTTTCTTTTTTGTTGGTTGGTATCACTAATCTTCTTAAGCCCCATGGTGACTTATTTATACAGATATAAAAAACACCAAAAAATGCGAAGAAATGCGAAATAGTTTACAGCGAAGTTCTGGCAGGTCATGTTTGTTTGGTAGAGTGCTGAGCAAACGGTCGACTACTGAGTGATTTTTTTTACCGAACAAAGCATCTGAATACCAAATTGTTCAAGTAGGGAGCTGTTCAAGTACTGAGATTCCACTGTATTGGAAAGAAGCCAACTGAATAAATATTGGTGAATATATTTTCTTTCTTGGGTTACCCTACCTTGGCAGGAGATGGCCACTGAGTTAACAAAAAATAAATAAATAAATAAATAATAATAAAATAATAACAACAACAACTCCTAGTTGTAGCAATTATTTAACTTGAAGTAAATATTTTATAATTAAAGAGTTATGATATATCAAAACCTCATGCACAGTAAGTCAAAAGAAGAGTTGTCGAGATGGTGTGATCATTTAGAAAAATGGTCCAGCAATGTAAGTGGACCAAGAGTGTGTATAAAGCTGGAGTAGATGGCAGGAGAGTATAAAAGTTTCAAGTGGTAGGAACTTGAACACCCAGCAAGCATTCACAAGCACGTTAGATTACAGTGAACAGATTTGATGTACTGTTGGAGTGTAAGCAGGGCAACATCTATGAAGGGTTTCAGGTAAACTGGTTAGCTGGATCCCAGTTCTGTAGGTGTGAAGTACAGTGCTTGCACTTACACATCCATGGGTTAGTTACTACAGTGGGGTCCACATATCTATGGGTCTGTCACCACAGTGGGGTCCACACATCTATGGATCAGTCACTACAGTGGGGTCCATACATCCATGGGTCAGTCACCACAGTGGGGTCCACACATCTATGGGTCAGTCACTACAGTGGGGGTCCATACATCCATTGGTCAGTCACCACAGTGGGGTCCACACATCTATGGGTCAGTCACTACAGTGGGGGTCCATACATCCATGGGTCAGTCACTACAGTGGGGTCCATACATCCATGGGTCAGTCACTACAGTGGGGTCCACACATTCATGGATCATTCACTACAGTAGGGTCCACACATCCATGGATCAGTCACTACAGTGGGGTCCATACATCCATGGGTCAGTCACTACAGTGGGGTCCATATATCCATGGGTCAGTCACTACAGTGGGGTCTACACAGTCTAGGGGATGTACCAGAAGGAATATGTTGACATTTTTGACAAATCATATTCAAAATGGAACATGAAAACAAAAGAGTCAACCTGGCAAGAAGAGTTAGACAAACTGATAACAAAATAACATGAATTAAAAGGTAACATAATGGAAATAATTGGAAGGAAAAATATGATCCAATAAAGATTATATATTGTGATAAAATTCTACAAACATTAGAAAACATGATCCTGGTGTGGAAATAGACAATTGGTAATTACTTTAAATGCTATTTATACTTTAGTGAGAAACACTTGTTACACACTACTGATAAACTTCAAAATAGATTTGAAATACATATATGAATAACAAAATGATAAAAAAATCAACATATTTTAGGCCTAAATTTGAATATACATCAAAAACTGATGTTTGCACCTTAAAAATCTCGAAGATATGCCACATAATAGCTCCCAGTCTTATGAAATAAGACAGAAATCACTTAAACATGTTCATATGGTAGAAGAAGAGGAAGAGCAAACAATATATGATACCACATACAAGTTCATCAAATTAGGTTTGAAAATTAGTAAAGAATATTTCTTGATATCATAAGAAAAACCAAGAAACTACAATTTCTAATTATGAAAAATGCGGCAAGGAAAGAATACTTATGAATTATGGTTTTACACATAGTGTTAGATAGCTGGAGTGGTATCCAAGAGTAGGCAGTGTAAGCTACAACTACTGGAAACATTTACATGAGGGGATACCATGAGCATAGCTGCTCCTCTAACTACAAACAGACAATTCTAAAGACTACACTACACTACTCTCCCTCCCACATCATGGGTAAAGTAACAACAAAAATTATATGCTCATGGACAATGCATCATTATTTTTAATTGAATGATACAATTAGAACTTGAGCACTGGCAACTTACATAAACTTCTCAAATGGAAATTATGTCAATGCCTTCATCGAGGTAGTGAGCATCCCATCCTTGTGTACCTCCACCTACGAACAAAGGATCTTCTGGTGCATGGAGTGATGGTGCCTCTTCTCTTACTTTAGGCAAAGATAGAGAGTTGCAGTAACTTGGTAACGTGTGCAGTTCTGTCTCAGGTGTCGATCTGTTGTCATAGTCCGGCATTTGTCTCATTTTTAGTGACTCGTGTTTTGAAGGCTTTTTGTTGGCCAACAAAGACATTCGTTTATTTTTCTCTTTTTTATTACAACTTCGGAATACATAATCTGTGCCCATTATTACTGGAGGTGAATCAAGAGGATTCATGTTGTATGTGGACATTCTTCTGATTTTACGAAGAGCAGCAGTGCCTCCCAGTTCCTGCTTTCCAGTGACATCAGCAGCAGCACTGTCATTAACTGACACATCTCCAGACAATTCCTTAAAAGCCTCAATGGGAAGGATGGTCATCACTCTCAATTTTCCAGGCAAAATTTCATCCCTTTGCTTTTTTATATTAATTTTTTTTATCTTATTGTTTTGTCCATTCCCACCCAGCTTTTTCATTCCCTTACAGAAAGCCGTTTTGCTTATTTTTTTACGTTTCTCCATTAGCTGGCATTCTTGTGTCACTGTGTGCTGCCAGCGGTGGTTAATAAGTTGCTCCAAGTCCTCAACTGTTACATCACAAACATCGCATGTAAAATATTTGTGCTCACAGTCTTGCATGTGTTTAATCAATGCTACTTGAGAAGTAAATTTTGACATACATCTCGAGCACTTGTATGATGGGATCATCAGACTCTCTTGTTGTGGCAGTGTGTGCCCATGAGTGACACTTACATGTAGACACAGAGAGTATATTGAAGAATAGCATGTCTGGCATTTAGCACACTGATATGGGACATCTTTTGTGTGTACCATTCTAATGTGACAAAGCAATTTTTGCCTGTTGGAGTAACTCTTGGAGCAATAATTACATCTGGCTGTTCCACGTTTCCTTTTGTCCCCTTTGCTAAACATTTCTCTTTCATATTGCTTTCTGTGAGTCTTGCGATGCTCACTCAACCCAGAAGAGTTTCTAAACCTTCGCTTACATTCAATACACTCGTAGGGCTTCTCTCCTGTGTGCTGCCGCCGATGATCTTGCAGTGATTTACCAATTGCAAACGCTTTCTCACATATGTCACACTTAAATGGTTTTTCACCCGTGTGAATACGCTCATGTTTTGTCAAGTCTGACTTTTGAGCAAAAGCTCGCTCACAATAACTGCACTTGAATGGTTTTTCCCCAGTATGGGTACGCATATGAATTTGAAAGTGAGCATTATGTTGACACAAAAGACCACATATACTGCACGTAAGTTGACGATTTCCCCTCTTTCTCAAGATTTCCAGACTATCGGTTTGTTGCCGATATAAGCCTTCACTAGGCCAGCTAGTATTCACGTTTGTGATTTTCTTCTTAACTTTCCAATGCTTTTGTCTGACATCACTGCTGTTGATGATGTTGCTGCTGCTGTTGTTGTTCTTGTTGCTGCTGCTCCTGCTCCTGCTGTTGCTGCTGCTGCTGCTGCTGCTAATACTTTTGCTGCTGTTGCTGCTGCTGCTGTTGCTGTTGCTGCTGTTGCTGCTGTTGCTGTTGCTGCTGCTGCCGCTGCTACAGCTAACACCATCACTGTGTTTCCTAGCTTCCTTCACTTTACTTACAAAAACTGGGATGTCCTCATGTGACCTTGAGGGATTCTGCTCTTCATATAAGAAGGACTTCTTCATAGCCAGCCATTCCTGATGAATTTCTTCCAGTAAAAGGCTAGCAGATTTGTTCAACTCCCAGTTGTTAGCAGCTATGAAGGAGTCCAGGTCCATTAGATCCTCTTTCTTACACACACAGCAACAACCCTGAAAGGGAGAAAATTGGTGAAATTCAGACTTATACAGAGCAAGGAAGATAAGGCTTCTAATGTGTGGTGGTTTCCTGTCTGATAGTACTGACCTTACTACAAGGTGATATTCTTAACTTCTTCTATATCTTGGACATCAGTGACAGCAACTGTAAGGGGAGATGATATCAGAGGAAGATGATCATGTGTTGGAAAGAGAAGATAAAACTCAGGAGGAGCAATGCTTTATTTACAGTGAGCAAAGTCAGGGTATTTTTCCAGAATGGTTTGTAATACTGTATACCATTGTGGATAAAATACTTTGACATTTCTTGAACATTTCTGAGTGAGTTGTCTCTGAATTCATTAATTTATCGCACTCCAGTACATAATGACGCAAGGTGTGGCAATAAGCCATCTGTCAAAGTTTACATTTCGTTTGGTCTACATCTGGTGGTGATGATTTAACCTCTGAAAGATACTTGTAACCCAGTCGGAGCCGGGCGGTAGTGACATCCAAGAGTCTGCTTATATTGTTGGATGCACCATAGATATGTGGCTCCTCCTGCATGATAGAATGATGACAGATGGACTGACTAGTGTCAATCTCCCTGAGTCTTAAGTCAATAAAATTCATTTGAAGTTCTTTTCGTATTATTGCTCTCAAACTACTAACTGACAAGCCAAGATTGTAATCTACTCCCTCTTTGAAAGCATACAACTTAGCCAATTCATCAGTTCTATCATGCATCTGAAGACCAATGTGAGATAGAATTAACAGAAAGTGCACTCTGACTTCACTGTCCACAATCCTACCATACTTGTGTCTGGCTTCTGACACAAGCATGCCACAATTTATACTTAATGAGTTGAGAGCATTTATGGATGATAGAGAATCAGTTACAATTAAAGTGTCAACCTTAGAAACATGGACACATTTGAGTGCAAGGAGTATGACAAACAGTTCTGTCTGAAGAGTAGAGGCCCAGTTATTGATGCGTGCTCCAATTTCTTTATGAGAGCCATCACTCAGTATGACAACAGCAGCACTACCAGCTGCACCAGTGGATTGGTGAACAGAACCATCAACGTATATAATTTGTGAAAGTGTGCTGTGTGACTAAGTTATCAATACAGCTTAAGGCATCCTGTTTGGCTTCAAGGTGAAGCTTTGGTTATGATTTAAGAAGTATTTTGGGGAAAAATGGAGGGATGGTAGTTTGGAATAGGGTAATATTCCATGGAGCGGAGAAGGCACAATAAGTTCTAATACATATTAATCCCGATCTGAAGCACTTTCTTGATAGTTGCAACAGGACCCATAGACATAATATTAGGCACAAAAATCTCTATGGCATTACCCATGTCCAGCTAAATCTCTTCAAAAATTCACTGTACATAAAAGGGCCCAAAATCTGGATCTCTCTGCCGGAATTCTCCAGAACCACTGACTCTGCCAGCATTTTCAAAACTACCATTAAAAAACACCTTCTCTCCCTAACATATCCCAGCATCAGCTAAATATGTGAAAACTGTTTCCATATTCTCAATTTCACAAACACATGTAAAACAATATAATCTTATTCTCAATATCTGTAATCCTCCCAAACATTAAAACACTGATAGAGTCCCCTTTACATTAATATGCTAGAATCCTCATCACCTATAATCATAATCAAACCTATAATTCTTTAAACAATTAAACTTGATAAAAGCCATATAGCATGAACTAAGAGGATATTCAATTCCCTTGTATTCATTTTAACTCCTAAATTTATAATTATACTCACCCAAGTGACTGTATGCAGAAAATTACTCATATTGTTGTTGCATTATTAACCCCTTGAGGGTCAGTGCCATAGTTCTATGGTTTTGAACTCTGGGTCAGTGCCGTAGAACTATGTCATGAGCTCAGCTCACTCAGATAAGCTGTGAAGGGTAAATTTTGGCCTAGATATGAGAGAATGGGTTTGTGTGGCAAGTGTGCACCATACAAAAAAAAGTCCTGCCCCATGTAGTGCATGATGGGAAAAAAAACTGTGACCAGGTTTTGGATTTAAAATACAGTGTAACCTCGGTTTTCGTCATTAATTCCTTTCAGAAAGTCTGACGAAAACCAAATTCGACGAAACCTGAATCAATACTATTTCCCATAAGAAATAAATGTAAATCCAATTAATCCGTTCCAGACACCCAAAAGTATTAACAAAAAATACATTTTATAGAGAATAACTAAAGTTTTACATACAGAAAACAATGAGAAATACAGTGGACCCTCGCTTATCGGCCATTCCTGTTATCGGCCAACTCGCTTATAGGCCAGTTTTTTGGCTTCCGGTTATCAGCCATTTTTTCGTTTATTGGCCGTATGGGACGCGTCAACCCGCCAGTGACGCCACTTCCTCATGCGTATCACACTCAGTCTGCGTCTCTCTCTCATTGATTAAGGAATACTCTGCGTGTTCATCCATTCATTCGTTCATTTTGGTACTTATTTATTGATTGTGATTATGAAATAAGCCACCATGGGGCCTAAGAAAGTTCAGAGTGCCAGCCCTTTGGTAAAGGGTTGAGAGGGGAGAATGTGCCTTCTTCAGTAATTCTATGATATGTATGATACTAAAGCAGCAGGAGTCGATAAAGGCTATAGCTCCAGCCAGTGATAAAGTGTAGCATTAACAGTGTAGCAAGTAAGTTAAGCAATTAAGCGATAGAAAAATGACGACACAAAACTTAACTCCTCCATTGTTGTTTGAGGTATATAAGGCAATTGACAACACCGCCGCATCAGGTTCCCCCTTCACCACTACTACGTAAGACAAACAACAAACAACATTCGTAATTGCATACAGTGGACCCCCGAGTATCGGCCGTAATCCATTCCAGGAGCTAGGCCTCAACTCGAACTGGCCGAAAGTCAAACTAATATTTCCCATAAGAAATAATGCAAATACAGTGGACCCCCGGAAATCGAACATTCTTCGTTCCAGAATGCTGTTCAAGTGCTGTTACCGAACGAATTTATTCCCATAAGGAATAATGTAAATTAGATTAGTCCATTTTAGACCCCCAAATATACACTTACAATAATAAACTTACATAATAGGTCGAGTTGGGAGGCATTTGATTTTCGGGGGTCTACTGTACAATTAATCCGTTCCACCCAAAAATATTCACAAAAAAATCATTTTTTAAAGAATAAATACTATAGTTTTACATACAGAAAACGATGAGAAATAAATATAAAGCACTAATTTTAATGAATAAATAAACATTTAACCCTTTCAGGGTCGCCAGGCCCTCTCCGAATCTCATTCTCAGGGTCGCAGAATTAAAAAAAAAAAAAAAAAAATTCTTATGAAATGATAGTTTTTTTTTTCTATATCTAATACTTCTTCTTCTTGTAGGTTCGCCGGTATGTCCGGCCCGGGTCTTCTCCAAATGGTGACCCGGCCTGCTATATCTAATAGGCTAAAAAAAAAAAATTGCAATCAATACTTACCGAAATATAGAGGGTTGAAGTTGACCAAAATTGAACCGCTTACGGCAACATCGCTGACTGCCAGTCGGCCGGTAATCATTTATTAGTTTTTTGGAGTTGTTTTCTTATCGTTTTTAATTTTTTTTTCAAATAACTTTTATGGCCTGTGAGACCAATATAAGTGCTGTTTTTTCAAATATTCACTTGTTGATTATTACACAATAACAGCATAAAGTTTGTTCTCACTATTTTGTTTACAAAACATATTTACAAACGCTTACAATGTAAAATATTGTTTATTACTATTGTTCAATCATATACAGTCAACCCCTGGTTAGCGATGGCGTCGAATACCAATAAAAATCGGTTAGCGATACATTTTTACGTCAAAATATTGGCTCCGTTTACGATGATCTGCTCGGTCTACGATATTCATCCCGGACGCGTACGCATAGCCCAGCTGGGCGGGCACTCCAGGGAGCGTCAGTGTGCTATTGTTTACAAGCGAAAGTGACCACCACCCCCGCATTCATACCAGTATATTGTCATTATTCCACTGTTTTTAGTGCTTGCAACTGCTAAATAAGCTACCATGGGTCCACAGAAAGCTCCTAGTGCCAGCCCTGTGGTAAAGAGGCTCATAAATACAGTAGAACTGAAGAAGGAGATAATAGCAAAATATGAAAATGGAGTACGTATCACTGAGCTGGCCAGGCTGTATGGTAAAGCCTATTCTACCATCGCTACCATTGTGGCCAAGGGAAATACACGCAAAATCAAGGAAGCTGTTGTTGTGAAAGGTGCATATGTGATCACAAAACAGAGATCGCAAGTGCTGGAAGATGTGGAAAATTTGTTGTTGGTGTGGATCAACGAGAAACAGTTAGCAGGAGATAGTGTTACGCAGGTAATAATATGTGAAAAAGCAAGGCAGTTGTATGATGATCTCGTCAAGAAAATGCCTGCAACGAGTGCTGAAGTGAATGAATTTAAAGCCAGCAAAGGCTGGTTTGACAGATTTAAGAAGCGAAGTGGCATACATAGTGTTGTGAGGCATGGTGACGCAGCCAGTTCTGACAAAAGTGCGGCTGAAAAATATGTGCAGGAATTCCAGGGGTACATAGAGGCTGAACAATTCCAACCCCAACAAGTGTTCAATTGTGACAAAACAGGCCTGTTTTGGAAGAAAATGCCAAACAGGACCTTCATTACACAGGAGGAAAAGGCACTCCCAGGACATAAGCCTATGAAAGACAGGCTAACTTTGATGCTTTGTGCTAATGCCAGTGGTGATTGTAAAGTGAAGCCTTTACTGGTGTATCATTCTGAAAATCCCCGAGTGTTTGGCAGATGCGGTATCACCAAGTCTAATTTGTGTGTGATGTGGAAGTCTAACAAAAAGGCATGGGTCACAAAGGACATTTTCTTAGATTGGTTCAATGACGTGTTTAGCCCCAGTGTGAAGAAATATCTCCAGGAAAATAATTTGCCACTTAAGTGCCTCCTGATAATGGACAATGCTCCTTGTCATCCTCCAACCTTGGTAGAGAAAATTGTGGAGGACTTTAAGTTCATCAAAGTGAAGTTCTTGCCCCCTAATACCACTCCTCTCCTCCAGCCCATGGACCAGCAGGTCATTTCAAACTTTAAAACTCTACACCAAAGCAATGTTTCAAAAGTGCTTTGATGTGACCACAACATGAATATAACCCTAAGAGACTTTTGGAAAAATCATTTCCATATCCTGCATTGTGTACACCTTATAGGTAAGGCTTGGGAGGGAGTGACTACCAGGACTTTGAACTCTGCCTGGAGAAAATTGTGGCCAGACTGTGTCCTAGAGAGGGATTTTGAAGGTTTTGGGGCTGAGCCTCAGAACCCTGAGCCTGAGCCTGAGCCTGAGCCTGTTGTGGAAGAAATTGTGGAACTGGGCAAGTCCATGGGGTTGGAGGTGAGTGGTGAGGATGTGGAACAGTTGGTGGAGGAGCACAATGAAGAGCTAACCACTGAAGATCTGCAAGAGCTTCAACAGCAACAGCAACAACAGACCACAGGTCAGGACAATGGTTCAGAGGAGGTGGAACAGAGATGGAAGAAGGTGCCTTCTTCAGTGATTAAGGAGATTTGTGGAATGTGGACCAGGATGCAAGGCTTTATGGATGAATATCACCCTAACCATGCTGTTGCAGGCCATGCTGGCAACCTGTACAATGACAATGTGGTCTCCCATTTCAGGGATGTTTTAAAGAATCGCCAGACACAGAGCTCCCTGGACAAATTTTTGGTTAGAGAGGGGTCCAGCGACTCTCAACCTGGTCCTAGTGGCATTAAAAGAAAAAGGCCAGTAACCCCAGAAAAGAACTTGGCACCTGCAGTGTTAATGGAAGGGGATTCCCCTTCCAAATTCTAGCATACTACTCCATCCTTTCCCCTCCTCCCGTCTTCCACACATCAACAACTCTTTAATAAATGTAAGTGACATGTTATTGTACTATTATTTCTTTATTTCTCATAAACTTGTGTGTAAATGCATGTCTTATATTGTAAAAAAATATTTTATTTTACTACTTTTGGAAGTCTGGAACGAATTAATTTTATTTCCATTATTTCTTATGGGGAAAATAGAATCAGATAACGATATTTTCGGTTACAGATAAGCCCTCTGGAACGGATTAATATCACTAACCGGGGGTTGACTGTACAGTGAATCCCCGGATTACGATATTAATCCGTTCCAGAGGGCTTATCGTAAACCGATTTTAACTTAATCCGAATCTATTTTCCCCATAAGAAATAATAGAAATTAAATTAATCCGTTTGAGACACCCAAAAGTACGTATTAAAATAAATATTGTTTCCACATTAAGTTACACAGAAAAGAGTGAGATATAAAGTACATAAAACAGTAATAACTTGACACTTACCTTTATTGAAGAGTTGTTGATGTGTGGAAGATGGGAGAACGGGAGAGGAAGGAGTAGTTGCTAGTGTTTGGAAGGGGAATCCCCTTCCATTAACACTTCAAGTACCAAGCCCTCTTCTTGGGTTACTTCCCTTCTTTGTTTTTTAATGCCACTAGGACCAGCTTGAGAGTCACTGGACCCCTGTTGCTCAAAAAAGTGTTCCAGAGAGTTCTGTTTCTGGCGAATGTTTGGAATTGTGCTGACAACAGGGGTGTGTGTTTGTGGACAGGACAAGATAGTCCTTCAAAACGACACTAATATAAACTCTATGGCTTATTTATCTATCACAATTCATCTAATATGACATAATAAACAATATTAATAACATAGAAACATGACATATACTCTAGAATGAATAAAATATCATTACGAATGCGAGAACTGGTGTTGTGGTGTTTGTTGTTGGGTGTATGAGGGCCACTGAAAGATACGCCTTAAATAGTGATGGCCGCCAGACACACGGCGGTGTTGTCAGTCGCCCTATAACTCAAACAACAATGGAGGAGTTAAGTTTCGTGTCATTTTTCTATTGATTAATGGCTTAACTTACTTGCTACACTGTTAATGCTACACTTTATCGCTGGCTGGCACTATAGCCTTTATCAACTCCTTCTGCTCTAGTATCATAACATATCGTAGAATCACTGAATCACTTAAGAAGACACATTCTCCCTTCTCAGCCCTTTACCACAGGGCTGGCACTAAGAGCTTTCTTTGGGCCCATGGTGGCTTATTTAGCAGTTGCAAGCACTAAAACAATGGAATAATGACAAAATGTATGGTATGAACGCATGGGTGGCGCTCACTCACTGGTAAACAATGGCACACTGAATCTGGATGGAGCGTTGTACCGTGTACGCATCCAAGACGAATAGCATTTTCCGAGCGGATCATCGTTTACCGAACCATTATTTTTACGGAAAAATGTATCATCTTCCGAATTTAGCGTTATCCGATGACATCGTAATCCGGGGGTCCACTGTATATACATATATAGAGTCACTGGACATGTTTCTAGAAGTTCTGCAGCTTGTGGAAGTCTTTGAAACATGGTGTCATGCACAGTGGTGTTTTACACTCTTCACACGTAAAACGAGTGTCTGTGTGTTGTTGTAGGCGTTTTTTTGTATGTGCACAGACAAAACACCTCTTCTGAGCCTTTTTCTTGCAAGCAGTAGTAGGCAGTTTTGTTAGGAAGTGATCACCAGGCCTCAGACGAAAGGGTAGGTGTTGATAATTTGGTGAGCGGTTTTCTATTGCAGGTGTTGTTCCTTGGTACAGTGGACCCTCGACTTTCAGTTGGTCCGAGTATCGGTGATTTTGAGTTTCGATGGCTTTTTTCGGTCAAATTTTCCCTCGCCAACCGGTCATTCCCTCGACTATCAGTACAGGTACCAGACCTGTCCGCCTGCCCGCGCTTGCGCGCCTCGCTGCACAGGCGTCATGAGCCAATCTAGCGTTGTTTACCATTGAGAGAACATTACCCAGGGCGCTCATTCAAACATTTCACAATAAATTTATTGTGTTTATTGCTGGTTTAGTGATTGTCACTGAGAAATAAGTCACCATAGGTCCAAAGAAGCTTCCTAGTGGCACCCCTGTGGTAAAGAAAGTGAGGAACACCATCGAACTGAAGAAGGAGATAGTAGAAAAATATGAGAGTGGCGTACGTGTGAGTGAGCTTCCCAGGATGTACAACAAAAACCAATCTACTATCACCTCTATCCTGACAAAGAAAAAAGAAATCACGGAAGCTAATGTTGCAAAAGGTTTTGACATGTTTGCCAAAAATAGATCGAAAACAGTGGATGAGGTTGAGAAGTTGTTGGCGGTGTGGATCAATGAAAAACAGATAGCGGGTGATGGTATTTCCACGATGATAATTTGTGATAAGGCAAGGAAGTTGCATGCAGATCTTGTCAAGACAATGTCTGGAACCAGTGCTGAAGCGAGTGATTTTAAAGCCAGCAAAGGCTGGTTTGAGAGATTTAAGAAACGTAGTGGCATACACAGTGTTGTGAGGCATGGTGAGGCAGCCAGTTCAGACAAGCGTGCTGCTGAAAAGTTTGTGCAGCAATTCAAGGGGTTCATAGACACTGAAAAATTTGAACCCCAACAAGTGTTTAATTGTGATGAAACAGGCCTGTTTTAGAAGAAAATGCCAAACAAGATCTACATTACTCAGGAGGAAAAGGCACTGCCAGGACACAAGCCTATGAAAGACAGGCCAACTCTCATGTGTGGTAATGCTAGTGGGGATTTTAAAGTGAAGCCTTTACTGGTGTATCACTCTGAAAATCCCAGAGTGTTCAAGAAACACAATGTGAACAAGTATAATTTGTGTGTGTTTTGGAAGGCTAACACCAAGGCATGGGTCACGAAGACAATTTTCATGGAATGGCTCACTGGAGTGTTTGGCCCCAGTGTGAAGAAATACCTCCTGGAACAGAAATTGGGACTCAGGTGCCTCCTGCTACTGGACAATGCTCCTGCTCATCCTCACAACTTGGAAGACTATTTGTCTGAGGACTTCAGTTTTATAAAAGTGAAGTTCTTGCCTCCTAACACCACTCCTCTCATCCAACCCATGGACCAGCAGATCATTTCTAACTTCAAAAAACTGTACACAAAAGCAGTTTCAAAAGTGCTTTGAAGTGACCTTGGACACTGAGTTGACCCTAAGAGAGTTCTGGAAAGATCACTTCAGTATCCTCCATTGCCTAGGCCTTATAGGTAAGGCTTGGGAGGGAGTGACTTCCAGGACTTTGAACTCTGCTTGGAGACCACTGTGGCCGGATTGTGTTGACAAGAGGGATTTTGAAGGATTTGAGGCTGACCCTGACCCTGACGACCCTGTGCCTATTGTGGAAGATATTGTGGCATTGGGGAACAGCCTGGGGTTGGAGGTGAGTGGTGAGGATGTGGAAGAGTTGGTGGAGGAGCACAGGGTAGACCTAACCACTGAAGAGCTACAAGAGCTTCATCAGGAACAGCATCAGATGATAGTAGAGGAAATTGATTCACAGGAGGAGGATGGACAGGGTGAGGTAGTAACTTCTTCAGAGATTAAGGAAATTTGTTCCAAATGGAATGATATGCAGACATTTGTTGAAAAACACCACCCTGAGCAAGCTCAAACAAGCCACATCTGCAACTTGTTCAATGACAAAACCTTGTCCCACTTCAGGAAAATGTTAAATAGGCGCCAGAAACAGAGCACGCTTGACAGTTATTTTTCTAGACAGGGGTCTAGTGACTCTCATGCTGGTCCTAGTGGCATTAAAAGAAAAAGAAGGGAAGTAACCCCAGATAAGGACTTGTTACCTGAAGTCCTTATGGAGGGGGATTCCTCTTCCAAACACTAACCCCTCCCCCTGTCCTCCTCCCTATCTTCCAGATGGCAGCAACTCTCTTCAATAAAGGTAAGTAAATGTTATTTTAAATGTTTAATTATAAATTGATTACTTTATATATGTATTTATAATTGTTTTGTGTATGTAAAACTATAGTTAATCTTCACAAAATTAATTTTTTTGTGAATATTTTTGGGTGTCTGGAACGGATTATTTGTATTTACATTATTTCTTATGGGAAATAAGGTTTCGACTTTCGAACAATTCGAGTTAAGGTCTAGCTCCTGGAACAGATTATGACCGAAAGTCGAGGGTCCACTGTACTTGAATATTATTTGTCTGATGACAGACAAACAAAATTTGCCATATGGTGGTTTGTTTGTGGTCTTCAACTTATAAATATTATAAGCATTGAGCATGAAAATGTCCAGAATGTGAAAAAAGAGTTTTATGTACCACTTATAACTCTTGTGAACACAATCAGCAAACCCAATCTGCATGTCACATTTGTCCACTGAATGCATATTGAGGGTGTAGTAGTCAATCACAGCTGCAGGTTTTAGAATGGGTTCATTGCCAGTGTCCGTCATTTCGTTAGGGTGAACTGATGACAACAGTGTGACATCTCGTTTGTCATGCCACCGAAATGCCATGATGTCATTGGCAGCAAACGCCTGCACCTGACCTCTATTAGTGCCTGCATCGAACCTAGGCATATGCTTACGATTTCCACGCACTGTACTGCACACATCTGTCACGTTCACTCGCAAAAAATCACTAAGGTAGTGGCTTGTGTACCAGTTATTAGTATATAATATAAGCCCCTTACCAAGATATGGTTCCATCATTGTTCTAACCACATCACCAGAGATACCCAATAACTTCCTGGTATCTTGCAATGTATAACTTCCAGTGTACACAATAATATCCAATACAAGACCACTGTAGCAATCACAAAGCACAAACAGCTTTATACCAAAGCGTTTCCTCTCTTGGTATATACTGTTTGAGCGACAGTCTACCTTTGAACAGAATCAATGACTCATCAATAACAAGCTTCCTGAAGGGATAAAAATGCATATTGAATTTCTGTTTCAGATACACAAACACATTCCTAATCTTATATAACCTGTTTTTTCTGTCAGGCCTGGTTTTGTCTGAGAAGTGTAGCATACGTAACAGTAGCACAAATCGATTCACTGATATTATATCACTGAAACCTGGTGTTGCAATCAGGCGGTCTGTCGACCAGTATGATTTGACACTGTGCTTATACACATGTGACATAAGCATTATTGTGGCAAAGAAAAGATACATCTCAGCCACAGTGGAGGCGTGATTTTGGTGAAAGTATTGTGTTTGCCATGGTGTACTCGTAGTATGTGTTGCTTTCCCTGACAATAATTTCCATCAGGGGTTCGTCAAAGAATAACTCGAAACATTCCAGTTCAGTGGCATTGTTTCCAAGTGTACATGATGGGTGTATTCCACTTTGACTTTCATCAAACTGATGGGGATTAGGAATAAAATTGTCAGCTTCCTGCCAATCCCAGGTGTGGTCTGCTGGTGGGTACTGGATATTGACAGGTGGTTGTGGAGGTTGTGGTTGTTGAGGTTGTGGTTGTGCAGGTTGGTGTGGTGGGCGGGTGGGGAAGGGTGGCTTTTGTTGTAGCTCAGCTGAGTCAGCGGCGTGGGTGGCAGCATGGCTCACTGCTGGTGCCTCACGCCTGGCACCACCACTACCACCACCAGATGCATGCACATTTCTCATCCCAATTGCAACACTATCAACTTCATTTTCACTATCTGTTCCTGTTGTACGCCCACGTGATGTACTCCGAGATGTACTCCTTCCCCTTGGAACAGCATATGACACGCTACCAGAGCGCATATACTGTCGTATATACTGACGCTTCACTGGAGAATATTCCACTCCACTCTTGCTACTGGAACTGTTTTGAAGAGCTTGGAGTTCATATTCACTATCACTATCATCACCATTGCTCACATCCGAGTCCTGGATATGGGTAAAGAAGTTTCCTCCTTCGTTCTGGTACAACTGAACGTGAACAAGAGGCCACAGCACCAGAGGTTGAAGGTTGAGGGTCGTCTGGGTTTTCCTCAATATTACCGGTATTATGGTCACTAGTTTCGGTCACAACCTTCTCAAAACCTTGAGTCATCATCACTGACACTCCCATCAGTGTTAGAACTGTCACTGGGGAACAAAAGTGTTCCAATTCGCCGAGGAGTGAGGAGTTTCTTACCGTGAGGCATGGTGAATAAGGTGTACTAACATGGCGTTCCCACAATGCATCACTGGGTCCCAGATTTTTTTCCTACTATGCACACTGACCATGCAGACCCATTCTCTCACCTCTAGGCCTACCAGCCTTTTCCCACTTAATTTGAAGGCACTAGAATTTATGCGTACTAGTACGTGGAAAACCCTGGCGCGTAAGCCGTACTAGTACGGCCAAAACCCTGAAAGTGTTAAATCAGTTTTACCTTTATTGAAGACTCTTGTTGGTGTATGAGAGAGGCAGGAGAGTTTGTTTGGAGACAGGACAAGATAGTCCTTCAATATTACACTAATATAAACTCTACAGCTTATTTATCTATCACAATTCATCTAATATGACAAACAATATTAATAACATAGAAACATGATATATACTCTAGAATGAATAAAATATGTCATATGTCTCTCTCCCTAACCGACAGTGTTGTTTGTTAAATAACAAAAAGGCACAATACCGTGACTGGAACAATACACACACAACCCGCACATATAAAAGAGAGGAGCTTACGACGACGTTTCGCCGACTTGGACCATTTACAAAGTCACACTCAGATTGACTTTGTAAATGGTCCAAGTCGGGCCGAAACGTCGTCGTAAGCTCCTCTCTTTTATATGTGCGGGTTATGTGTGTAGTGTTGTTTGTTGTTGGGTGCATAAGGGCCACTGAAAGATAAGCCTAACATAGTGGTGGTCATGGCCGCCAGACACGGCGGTGTTGTCAGTCGCCCTATATAACTCTAACAACATTGGAGGAGTCAGTTTCATGCTGTACTTTCCCTATTGATTAATCGCTTAACTTACTTGCTACACTTTTAATGCTACTCTTTATCGCTGGCTGGTGCTATAGCCTTTATCGACTACTGCTGCTTTAATATCGTACATATCATAGAATCACTGAATCACTGAAGAAGGCACATTCTCCCCTCTTTCTTCCTCCTCCACTTTGGTACTTTGCTACAATTTCTTTCTTCAATTCTATCGTGTTTGTCACTTTCTTTACCAAAAAGCTGCCACTATGAAGTTTCTTTGGGCCCATGGTGGCTTATTTCACAGTCACAATCAATAAACAAACACTAAATACAATGAATTTATTGTGAAATGTTTGGATGAGCGTGCCGGGTAATGTTCACTAAATGGTAAACAAAGCTAGACTTGCTCACGACGCTTGTGCAGGGAGGCGAGCAAGCGCGGCAGGCGGACAGGTCTGGTACGCCGGCCGAAACACGGGGAAACAGCCGATAGTCGGGCCAAAATTGGGTTGAAAAAAGCGACTGAAAGACAAGTCAGCCGATACTCAGGGTAGCCGATACTTGGGGGTCCACTGTATTTTATTCATTCTAGAGTACAGTGGAACCCTGAGTTTTGGCCACCCCGAGTATCGGCCGCTTCAAGTTTTGGTCGCATTTTTCGGCCAAATTTTGTCCCGAGTTTTGGCCGTTGCCCCGTGTTTCAGCTGGAGTACCAGACCTGTCCACCTGCCCGCGCTTGCGTGCCTCGACATGGAGGCGTCATGAGCCAGTCTAGCTTTGTTTATCCTCGAGTGAACATTACCTTGCACGCTCATTAAAACATTTCACAAACAATTCATTGTTTTTAGTGCTTCTTCATTAATTGTGACTGTGAAATAAGCCGCCATGGGCCCTAAAAAACTTCCTAGTGGCAGCCCTGTGGTATAGCAAGTGAAGAACACCATAGAAATGAAGAAGGAGATAAGGAGATAGTAGAAAAATACGAGAGTGGCGTACGTGTGGGAGAGCTTGCCAGGATGTACGGCAAAAGCAAATCAACTATCACTTCTATCCTGGCGAAGAGAAAAGAACTCAAGGAAGCTGATGTTGCGAAAGGTGTTGACATGTTAACCAAAAGTAGATCACAAACAGTCGAAGAGGTTAAGAAGTTGTTGGTGGTGTGGATCAACAATAAACAAATAACGGGTGATAGTGTTTCAGAGTCGATCATTTGTGAAATGGCAAGGCAGTTGCATGCAGATTTTGTCAAGAAAATGCCTGGAACCAGTGCTGATTTTAGTGATTTTAAGGCCAGCAGAGGCTGGTTTGACAGATTTAAGAAGCGTAGTGGCATACACAGTGTTGTAAGGCATGGTGAGGCAGCCAGTTCAGACAAACGGGCGGCTGAAAAATTCATAAGTGAATTTAAGGGGTACATAGATACTGAAAAATTCAAACTCCAACAAGTGTTCAATTGTGAAGAAACAGGCCTGTTTTGGAAGTCCCTGGGGTTGGAGGTGAGTGGCAAGGATGTGGAAGAGTTGGTGGGGGACCACAGGGAAGAACTAACCATTGACGAACTGCAAGAGCTTCAACTGGAACAGCATCAGACCACAGCTGAGGAACTTGCTTCACAGGAGGAGGAAGAAGAGGGAGTGAAGGAGGTGCCTTCTTCAGTGATTAAGGACATGTGTGGAATGTGGAATAAGTTGCAAAATTTTGTGGAGAAATACCACCCTGAGCAAGCTGAAACAACCCATATCTGCAACATGTTAAGTGACAAAACAATGTCCCATTTTAGGGAAATCTTAAAGAGGTGAAGAAACAGAGAACTCTTGACAGTTATTTTGTGCGACAGGGGTCCAGTGACTCTCAAGCTGGTCCTAGTGGCATTAAAAGACAAAGAAGGAAAGTAACCCCAGAGAGGGACTTGTTACCTAAAGTTCTTTTGGAGGGGGATTTCCCTTCCAAGCAATAAGTCCTCCCTCTCTCCTCCTCCCTATCTTCCAGATGCCAGCAAGTCTCTTCAATAAAGGTACATAAATGTTATTTTAAATGTTTATTTAAATGTTAATTTATTTATTTTATTATACTAATTTAAGTACTATGTACAGGCACTGGACAGGCACCTAAAGTCGGTGCCTGACCAGCCAGGCTGTGGTTCGTACGTTGGACTGCGTGCGGCCAGCAGTAACAGCCTGGTTGATCAGGCCGCAGGGGCGTTGACCCCTGGAACTCTCTCCAGGTAAACTCCAGTGGAACCCCGCCTAACGAACAAAATTCATTCCAGAAGCCTGCTCAAGTGCCATTACCGAACGAATTTACTTCCTTAAGAAATAATGTCACGTAGGTTAGTCTATTTCAGACCCCCAAAAATACACTTCCACAAGCACTTACAATATTATACGTACTTACATAATTGTACGATTTTTGGGGTGTTCGTTAGGCGGGGGTCCACTGTATATGTATTTATCTGTGTTGTGTGTATGTAAAACTATAGTTATTCTTTAAAAAATGTATTTTTGTGAATATTTTTTGTGTCTGGAACGGATTAATTGTATTTACATTATTTCTTATGGGAAATATTGCTTCGACTTTCGGCAGTTTTGAGTTTAGGCCTCGCTCCTGGAACAGATTACGGCTGAAACTCAGGGTTCCACTGTATATGTCATGTTTCTATGTTATTAATATTGTTTATTATTTCATATTAGATGAATTGTGATAGATAAATAAGCTGTAGTGTTGATATTAGTGTTATATTGAAGGACTATCTTGTCCTGTCTCCAAACAAACTCCTGCCGCCGCCACCACTAGCCACATACAGTAGACCGTCATTTAGCACGAGATTATGTTGCACGTTATGGGTATTGCACATTTGAAGAATTGCGGCACATTATTAACTAACACGACGTAAAAATGATATTACACAGTCGCGGGAGGAGAAAAAATTTTGAGCGCGCGATCGCCCGTGGTGGGTTAAACCACTGAGTCAGTGGGGGGAGTCCTACTGCTATCCCCCACCACCCTCACCCACCCACGCATCCCTCCCAGCATTCAGTTTGGTTCATACACGTGCAGGACGACAATTATCGGGAAGCTCGCTGTGTTTATTTACATACATTTTCTCATTTTCATTGCATTTTCATAAATCTACCAAGCAATCATTACACCCAGTAAGCATACAAGTGTTCCAGCAAGTGACAGGAAAAAGTTTAAGCGTTCAAGTCTAGGAATTGCAAAGTTTGAGTGACTGACTGACTTACTGAATGACTTGACTGACTTCCTGAATGACTTGACTGACTTACTGAATGACTTGACTGACTTACTGAATGATTTGACTGACTTACTGAATGATTTGACTGACTTACTGAATGACTTGACTGACTTACTGAATGACTTGACTGACTTACTGAATGACTTGACTGACTTACTGAATGACTTGACTGACTTACTGAATGACTTGACTGACTTACTGAATGACTTGACTGACTTACTGAATGACTTGACTGACTTACTGAATGACTTGACTGACTTACTGAATGACTTGACTGACTTACTGAATGACTTAAAGTTAGACACTCAGTCTTCAAGCTGTCTTCAAGCAGGCACTGGACAGGCACCTAAAGTCGGTACCTGACCAGCCGGGCTGTGGTTCGTACGTTGGACTGCGTGCGGCCAGCAGTAACAGCCTTGTTGATCAGGCTCTGGTCCAACAGGAGGCCTGGTCACGGACCGGGCCGCGGGGGCGTTGACCCCTGGAATTCTCTCCAGGTAGACTCCAGGTAGACAACCATCGACTTCAGTTCCAGAACCTCTACCATCCACCTCAGCCCAGTAGGGCCACAGCATAACTCTCCACTCTCTTCACAATCATCCACAAACACCAGCACCCACAATTTAAGGTAAATACTATTATTTATGTTACATTTGTAGTCTTAAGCAGTAAAAACAACATAATACATCACGATAATGAACTACAATTACATATTCACTTTTATTTTTGTAAGATCTGTTGGTCTAAAAAAAAACTTGTTTGCCTTTTTTGGGGACTCCCAGGAACGTAACCCTATTTTTCCCATAAGTTCTTTTAATTATCTAACACAAAATTTTCTAACATGACGTTTTCAGGAACGTAACTACAGTGGACCTCCGCCTAACGAACGCTCCATATAGTGAACAAATCGCGTAACGAACGCTTTTTTAGCAAAATATTTTTCTCACGGACCTAACATTTACTCGTGAAGCGAACCGTACCAGACCTGTCCGCCTGTCGGCTGTGAGGCGGACAGGACGCCAGTAAAACGTTGTTTACACTTGAGAGAACATTACCCAGCGTGCTCTTTCAAACATTCACAATACTTTTGTTGTATTTTTTGGTGGTTTAGTGATTGTCACTGTGAAATAAGTCACCATGGGTCCAAAGAAGCTTCCTAGTGGCACCCCTATGGTAGCAGGCATGCAGGGAGTGTAGCATTCATGTAGGAAGTGTAGCATTCATGCAGGGAGTGTAGCATTCATGCAGGGAGTGTAGCATTCATGCAGGGAGTGTAGCATTCATGCAGGGAGTGTAGCATTCATGCAGGGAGTGTAGCATTCATGCAGGGAGTGTAGCATTCATGCAGGGAGTGTAGCATTCATGCAGGGAGTGTAGCATTCATGCAGGAGTGTAGCATTCATGCAGGGAGTGTAGCATTCATGCAGGAGTGTAGCATTCATGCAGGGAGTGTAGCATTCATGCAGGAGTGTAGCATTCATGCAGGAGTGTAGCATTCATGCAGGGAGTGTAGCATTCATGCAGGGAGTGTAAAATTCATGCAGGGAGTGTAGCATTCATGCAGGGAGTGTAGCAGTCATGCAGGGAGTGTAAAATTCATGCAGGGAGTGTAGCATTCATGCAGGGAGTGTAGCAGTCATGCAGGGAGTGTAGCATTCATGCAGGGAGTGTAGCATTCATGCAGGGAGTGTAGCATTCATGCAGGGAGTGTAGCATTCATGCAGGGAGAGTATCATTCATGCAGAAAATGTAGCATTCATGCAGGGGGTGTAGCAGTCATGCAGGGGGTGTAGCATTCATGCAGGGAGTGTAACATTCATGTAGGGAGTGTAGCATTCATGCAGGGAGTGTAGCATTCATGCAGGGAGTGTAGCATTCATGCAGGGAGTGTAGCATTCATGCAGGGAGTGTAGCAAGTATGCAGGAGTGTAGCATTCATGCAGGGAGTGTAGCATTCATGCAGGAGTGTAGCATTCATGCAGGGAGTGTAGCATTCATGCAGGGAGTGTAGCATTCATGCAGGGAGTGTAGCATTCATGCAGGGAGTGTAGCATTCATGCAGGGAGTGTAGCATTCATGCAGGGAGTGTAGCATTCATGCAGGGAGTGTAGCATTCATGCAGGAGTGTAGCATTCATGCAGGGAGTGTAGCATTCATGCAGGGAGTGTAGCATTCATGCAGGGAGTGTAGCATTCATGCAGGGAGTGTAGCATTCATGCAGGAGGGCATCAGGTGTAGCATTCATGCAGGGGGTGTAGCATTCATGCAGGGAGTGTAGCATTCATGCAGGAGTGTAGCATTCATGCAGGGAGTGTAGCATTCATGCAGGAGTGTAGCATTCATGCAGGGAGTCTAGCATCCATGCAGGGCGTGTAGCATTCATGCAGGGAGTGTAGCATTCATGCAGGGAGTGTAGCATTCATGCAGGGAGTGTAGCATTCATGCAGGGAGTGTAGCATTCATGCAGGGAGTGTAAATTCATGCAGGGAGTGTAGCATTCATGCAGGGAGTGTAGCATTCATGCAGGGAGTGTAAGCATTCATGCAGGGAGTGTAGCATTCATGCAGGGAGTGTAGCATTCATGCAGGGAGTGTAGCATTCATGCAGGGAGTGTAGCATTCATGCAGGAGTGTAGCATTCATGCAGGGAGTGTAGCATTCATGCAGGGAGGTAGCATTCATGCAGAGGAAGTGTAGCATTCATGCAGGGAGTGTAGCAGTCATGCAGGGAGTGTAGCATTCATGCAGGGAGTGTAACATTCATGAGGGAGTGTAGCATTCATGCAGGGAGTGTAGCATTCATGCAGGGAGTGAGCATTCATGCAGGGAGTGTAGCATTCATGCAGGGAGTGTAGCAAGTATGCAGGGAGTGTAGCATTCATGCAGGGAGTGTAGCATTCATGCAGGGAGTGTAGCATTCATGCAGGAGTGTAACATTCATGCAGGGAGTGTAGCATTCATGCAGGGAGTGTAGCATTCATGCAGGAGTGTAGCATTCATGCAGGGAGTGTAGCATTCATGCAGGGAGTGTAGCATTCATGCAGGGAGTGTAGCATTCATGCAGGGAGTGTAGCATTCATGCAGGGAGTGTAGCATTCATGCAGGGAGTGTAGCATTATGCAGGGAGTGTAGCATTCATGCAGGAGTGTAGCATTCATGCAGGGAGTGTAGCATTCATGCAGGAGTGTAGCATTCATGCAGGGAGTGTAGCATTCATGCAGGGAGTGTAGCCTTCATGCAGGAGTGTAGCATTCATGCAGGGAGTGTAGCATTCATGCAGGGAGTGTAGCATTCATGCAGGGAGTGTAGCATTCATGCAGGGAGTGTAGCATTCATGCAGGAGTGTAGCATTCATGCAGGGAATGTAGCATTCATGCAGGGAGTGTAGCATTCATGCAGGGAGTGTAGCATTCATGCAGGGAGTGTAGCATTCATGCAGGGAGTGAGCATTCATGCAGGGAGTGTAGCATTCATGCAGGGAGTGTAGCATTCATGCAGGGAGTGTAGCATTCATGCAGGAGTGTAGCATGCATGCAGGGAGTGTAGCATTCATGCAGGGAGTGTAGCATTCATGCAGGGAGTGTAGCATTCATGCAGGGAGTGTAGCATTCATGCAGGGGTGTAGCATTCATGAAGGGAGTGTAGCATTCATGCAGGGAATGTAGCATTCATGCAGGGAGTGTAGCATTCATGCAGGGAGTGTAGCATTCATGCAGGGAGTGTAGCAGGCATGCAGGGAGAGCAGCAGCAGGAGTGTAGCAGGCATGCAGGGAGTGTAGCAGGCAAGCAGGGAGTGTAGCAGGCATGCAGGGAGTGTAGCAGGCATGCAGGGAGTGTAGCAGGCATGCAGGGAGTGTAGCAGGCATACAGGGAGTGTAGCAGGCATGCAGGGAGTGTAGCAGGCATGCAGGGAGTGTAGCAGGCATGCAGGGAGTGTAGCAGGCATGCAGGGAGTGTAGCAGGCATGCAGGGAGTGTAGCAGGCATTCAGGGAGTGTAGCATTCATGCAGGGAGTGTAGCAGGCATGCAGGGACTGTGGCATTAAAAGAAAAAGACCAGTAACCCCAGAATATAACTTGCCACCTGCAGTGTTAATGGAAGGGGATTCCCCTTCCAAACACTAGCATAGTACTATACGCCATCCTTTCCCCTCCTCCCGTCCTCCACACATCAACAACTCTTCAATAAATGTAAGTGACATGTTATTGTACTATATTTACATGTAATTTCTTTAATGTTCATTAAATTGTGTATTATTTAATGTCAAAAAGTTCTAAAAAACATTTTATTTTACTACTTTTGGAAGTCTGGAACGGATTAATTTTATTTCCATTATTTCTTATGGGGAAAATTGATTCAGTTAACGATTGATTCGGTTACAGATACGCCCTCTCTGACGGATTAATATCGTTAACCGAGGTATGACTGTATTTGCAAAGATGAATGTCGTTGGATTGGTGGTATTGGTGGTATGGGGGGAAGTCTTTTTTTCCTGGCACTAATATCTGTTGTGTTGGAGTGGGGGCCATTGACTGTGATTCCACTCCAGAAATGATTGCAGTTGGTGTACGATTTCTGTCATTTCCTGCCAGCTTTTTTTCCTTCCTGGCACTAAAAAACCTCTCTCTCCGGAGTGGCTGTGGCTATCCAGGTTTTGCCATGGTCTGGATGTTCTGTACCATCTTGTACCCTTTAGGTGGTATGCCCGGCAATATAAGTTATAGCACTGTCTTTCCTGAACTGATGAGTGCCACATTTCAGGGTGGAAAAGCTTACAAGACGGGAGGTTGCATTTTCCTGTTTTCATATGGGCACGGCATTTTCTGGGGTGATCATAATTGCATGTCCCATCTGATTTCCCAGATATTCCATGCCTGCAGATACCAAGTGCATAATATTCACACAGGCCTGGTTTCCGTTTGCCTTGTTTTTTGTGACTGTGTTCCCCATTGTATTCCCTATTGGTGGGTGTGTTCCTGTCTCGTTTCTATCTTCGGCACTAGTGCTAACAATGGAGCCTTCATCAGTTTCTGGTAATTTATCTTCAGTATTTCCCGGGGCATCCCCCTGTTTACTATCTACCGTGGTATTGCTAGTTTGTAACATTGGTTTTTGTGTGTCCTTGTCTACACCTGTTTCCCCACTGGAGTTCCTGTCCCCCTTCAGGTCACCATCATTTATGTCTCCATGCTTACAGTTACTGTCTACCAGGGAACCATCTGTACCAAGGGCGATAGCACCATCTGGCCCAGATTTTTTACTTTCCCAACTGTTATAGAGTGCTGTCATGTTTTTATGAAGGCCAATTTGATGTTGTCATCTTTTAACATCAATGTGATTTTATTCCACAGTTCGGTCTCATTTGGGCATACCCAAAAACACTTCCCTGGTTTAATATCTCATGTAGTTGATTCCTGAATGCTAGCACAAGGGACGTGGCTCCATTTACCACAGACATTGCATGTAATCCATCCAGTGGAACGTTTGTTTGTTTGGTTGCATATTACACAGGATTTCATGATTGATTTTGTTGGTTGTTTTACTGTATACTCTACTAATAGCTTCCCTGAAGTGGTGATCCGTCTATTTGTATCGTATCTATTTTATTTGCATGTGTAAGTGTTTGGACAATCTTACTGCTTTAAGTTATTGTTATTGTTTGGGTGTTTGATAAGGCCACCTAAAACCCCGTCCGCTTATTGAATCCGGACAAGGATACCAGTTTTGAATCCGGTCATTGGTTCCCTTATTTCTTGGATCTGACCCAATCCAGTATCACTTATTTAATGGATCCTGTAGGGATATTTTGGGTTACTCGAGACAGACCACTGGAAGATGATTAAACAGAGTAATAATGATCAGTTTGATACAAAAAGTATAACTTGCGTGTTGGAGAAAAAATCCGGTGCTTCTGGCAGCTCCTACTATGACGGACGGCCGTACCTCTGGCACCTTGGTTTACCTCTGGCACCCTGTTTACTTGGTACCCTAGTTAACCTCACCCTGGTTTACCACCTGAGGTTTTAGGCACTTATGGATCCCTGTACTGGGTTTAGTTTTTCTAGTTTTTTCTACTTCCACCACAAACTGCTGTTTTTCACTATGGTTGACTGGATGATATACGGACTTATGTTGTTGAAATCGTTCACTGACAACTCACAACTCGACACTGTTTATCGTATTTTTCGAGCTGGACAATTTACGTATTTTCTCAAGATTGTGCACCTATTTGTATTTCGATAGAAATTCTTTTATATCAATGTAATCACTAGATTTTGGTCAGGTACATTAGCAGATTAAAATTATCAATACAGCTGACCTGCGTGGGTAGGACCCGACGACCGCTGGCAACTGATTTCAAACACGAAACTCGTTAGGCCTAACACTTCACTTTAACATTTATTAACTTATCTGTACAGTATACTACGGCACCACCGTGATATTCACTATAACAGTTATATCTACACCTTATTTTCAGGGAGACTTTCTTTCCTCTGACAAATATTTGTTCTCTTTTGTTATTTCACATGAACTTAGGCCTAAGTTCCCTCTGGAAGATATATTAATTAAACAGAAATGATTCTGATTGGTTTCAGGACTGGAAGTGTAGCTTGAAATACAGAGCTCAAAGTAGCGGAAATATTCCATTTTGCAGATATTCCAAAGTAAACAAATGATATCACTTTTCCAATACACATCCAACTAGTAAATTTAATATGCATTCACAAATGCACTGGCATTATTATACATTATAAAAATTCTTTGTGTGAATAAAAATTCAAACTGGAAAATGAGTGTAATGTAAGAGAGGCCTGGGACTGTAACTAATGAACAGAGAATGCCAGGAATGTCTGCAGTCTTTATTCTGGACCTTATTTTGAAAATGGAATATTTTGCAATTTGTGTGAAATTGGCCAAATTACCAATTTCTGATCAATTTACTGGGTAGTTGAAATAGATGATTGGACGATTTTTGTGTTCAATTGATAAAATGAAATACATATTGTACTAATGAAACAGCTAAGAATTTGGTCTACTGGAACAATGTAACTGGCCTAAAATAGGACTCAAAGTGGGCAAAATCGCCGATGCGTCAATATCGCTGACACAGCAAAATTTGCAAAAGAGTAATTCCATCAAATTTTGTACTTTTTGTTTTATTGCCTTCAGAAAAGATTCTCTACCATTTCATAAGAAAAAATAACAAAGTATTTTTTTTAAATTCTTGGACCTTGCAGACACTTTTCAGACTGGGGGTCTGAACCCTCAAGGGGTTAATCTTAAGTTAGTCTTAAATTTGCCCAAAATGATCTGCATATTACGGGGCTTTCTGCATGCACACCTAAATATCATTCACCTTTGTACAAACACTGTATCATGATGAAATAATTACTACAGTGGTCCCTCGACTAACGAACTTAATCCGTTCCAGGTGCTAGTTCTTAACACGAAAAGTTCGAATTCGAAACCTTATTTCCCATAAGAAATAATGTAAATACAATTAATCTGTTCCACCCAAAAATATTCACAAAAAATACATTTTAATTAGTTCTACATACACAAAACAACATTATTAAAACTATAAATACTACTACTAATACTAAATAATAAAAAACATATTAATAAATAACATTTACTTACCTTTATTGAAGAGAGTTGCAGGCATCTGGAAGATAGGAAGGACGACAGGGGAAGGGTGTTAGTAGTTGGAAGGGGAATCCCCCTCCAAAAGGACTTCAGGTAACAAGTCCTTATCTGGGGTTACTTCCCTTCTTTTTCTTTTAATGCCACTAGGACCAGCTTGAGAGTCACTGGATCCCTGCCTCGTGAAATAACTGTCCACAGTCCTCTGTTTCTGGCGCCTGTTTAATATTTTCATGAAGTGCAACATGGCTCTGTCACTGAACTGGTTGCACAGATGGCTCATTTCAGCTTGCTCAGGGTGGTGTTTTTCAACAAAACTTTGCACATCGTTCCACTTGGAACAGATTTCCTTAATCCGTGAAGAAGGGACCTCCTTCACTCTCTCTTCCTCCTCCTGTGAGGCAATAACCTCAGCTCTGGTCTGATGCTGTTCCAGTTCCAACTCTTGCAGCTCTTCAGTTGTTAGCTCTACCCTGTGCTCCTCCACAAACTCTTCCACATTCTCACCACTCACCTCCAACCCCAGGCTGTTCCCCAATGCCACAATATCTTCCACAACAGGCACAGGGTCATCGGGTCAGGGTCAGCCTCAAATCCTTCAAAATCCCTCTTTTCAACACAATCCGGCCACAGTGGTCTCCAAGCAGAGTTCAAAGTCCTGGAAGTCACTCCCTCCCAAGCCTTACCTAAAAGGCCTATGCAATGCACAATATTGAAGTGATCTTTCCAGAACTGTCTTAGGGTCAATGCAGTGTCTGAGGTCCATCAAAGTGCATCTGAAACACTGCTTTGGTGTACAGTTTCTTGAAGTTTGCAATGACCTGCTGGTCCATGGGTTGGATGGAGAGTGGTGTTAGGAGACAAGAACTTCCCCTCTGATGAATTGAAATTGTCAGACAACAACTCTTCCAAGTTGTGAGGATGAGCAGGAGCATTGTCCAGTACCAGGAGGCACTTGAGTGGCAATTTCTTTTCCAGGAGGTATTTCTTCACACTAGGGCCAAACACTCCAGTCAACCATTCCATGAAAAAGTCCTTAGTGACCCATGCATTAGTGTTAGCCTTCCAATGCACAAACAAATTATTCCTGTTAACATTGTGTTTCTTGAAGGCTCTGGGATTTTCTGTGTGATACACCAGTAAAGGCTCAACTTTAAAATCACCACTGGCATTGGCACACATCATAAGAAATTAGCCTGTCTT
>WNWK01014316.1:0-51786 GCA_009830355.1 Cherax destructor | reverse complement strand
TGTTTGCGGCTTTCACAGAGACCCACATAAGAGATCACTTGGACAATGAAATATGGATCCCGGGCTACAACCTATACAGGTGTGACAGAGTGAACAGGCAAAAAGGGGTTGGCCTGATATCACAGAGTCACTTATATGTTCAGAACTACTAAATGCCTCAAATGATGTAGTTGAAGTATTAGCAATAAAGGTCGAGAATCAAAACCTGGTCATCGTGGTTGTCTACAAGCCCCCGGATGCAACGTCCCAACAATTCCAGGAACAGCTTCTGAAAATTGACCACTGTCTGGAAAATCTTCCAGCTCCTGCCCCCAACATCTTGCTACTGGGGGATTTCAACCTCAGGCACCTAAAATGGAGGAACATTGCAAACAATGTGGTAGCAGAGATAACACCAGGAGGCAGCTCAGATGAAAATTCACACATGCATGAACTCTTAAATCTCTGCACCAAGTTCACCTTAAACCAGCAAATAGTAGAGCCCACAAGATTAGAGAATACGCTGGACCTCATCTTCACCAACAATGATGATCTGATACGAAATGTCATCATATCAAAAACAATATACTCAGATCACAACATAATAGAGGTCCAGACATGCATGCGGGGAGCCCCAGATCAACAAAATGTGATCAGCTGTGAGGGAGCTTTCTCCAAATTCAACTTCAATAACAAAAACATAAGGTGGGACCAAGTAAACCAAGTCCTAAATGATATAAACTGGGAAGATTGCCTAAGCATCACGGATCCCAACCTATGTCTAGAACAAATTAACTCTGTGGTACTTGAGGTTTGCTCAAGGCAAATTCCCTTAAGGAAAAGGAGGAGAAGATGCAAACTGGAAAGAGAGAGGCGCTCCCTATACAGGCGAAGGCACAGAATAACGGAGCGGCTACAGGAGGCCAATATCTCTGAAATACGTAGGGAGACACTAGTCAGAGAAATAGCAAACATCGAATTAAAACTAAAGGAATCTTATAGGAATCAAGAGACACGGAAGAACTAAGAGCCATAAATGAAATTGAAAGAAACCCTAAGTATTTCTTTTCCTATGCAAAATCAAAGTCGAGAACAACAACCAGTATTGGGCCCCTACTTAAACCGGATGGGTCCTACACAGATGACAGCAAGGAAATGAGTGAGTTACTTAAATCCCAGTATGACTCAGTCTTTAGCGAGCCACTAACCAGACTGAAAATCGAAAACCTAAATGATTTTTTTGAGAGTGCCACAGAACTTCACAGACGCATGCCTTTCTGACATCATCACGACGCCAAATGACTTCGAAAAGGCAATAAATGACATGCCCATGCACTCCGCTCAGGGCCAGACTCATGGAACTCCGTGTTCATCAAGAACTGCAAGAAGCCCCTATCACATGCTTTTAACATCCTATGGAGAGGGAGCATGGACACTGGGATCGTCCCGCAGCTACTAAAAACAACAGACATAGCCCCGCTCCACAAAGGGGCAGTAAAGCAATAGCAAAGAACTACAGACCAATTGCGCTAACGTCCCATATATAAAAATCTTTGAAAGGGTTCTAAGAAGAAGATCGCCACCCATCTTGATACCCATCAATTGCACAACCCAGGACAGCATGGGTTTAGAGCAGGCCGCTCCTGTCTGTCCCAACTACTGGACCACTACGACAAGGTCCTGGATGCTCTAGAAGATAAACAGAATGCAGATGTTATATACACAGATTTTGCAAAAGCCTTTGACAAGTGTGACCATGGTGTAATAGCACACAAAATGCGTGATAAAGGAATAACAGGAAAAGTTGGTAGATGGATCTATAATTTCCTAACACGTAGAACACAAAGAGTAGTAGTCAACAGAGTAAAGTCTGAGGCAGCTACTGTGAAAAGCTCTGTTCCACAAGGCACAGTACTTGCTCCCATCCTATTCCTCATCCATATCAGACATTGACAGGGATATAAGCCACAGTGCTGTGTCTTCCTTTGCAGATGACACCCGAATCTTATGACAGTGTCCACCGTTGAAGACACTGCAAGACTCCAAGCAGACATAAACCAAATCTTTAAATGGGCTGCAGAAAACAATATGAAGTTCAATGATGAGAAATTTCAATTACTCAGATACGGAAAACGTGAAGAAATTAAAATTTCATCGGAGTACAAAACTAATTCCAATTACACAATAGAGCGAAAAACTAATGTCAAAGACCTGGGAGTGATCATGTCAGAGGATCTCACCTTCAAGGACCATAACAATGTAGCAATCGCATCTGCTAGAAAAATGACAGGATGGATAATGAGAACCTTCAAAACCAGGGATGCCAAGCCCATGTTGACACTTTCAGGTCGCTTGTTCTATCTAGGCTGGAATATTGCTGCACACTAACTGCACCTTTCAAGGCAGGTGTAATTGCTGACCTTGAAAATGTGCAGAGAACCTTCACCGCACGCATAAGTGCGATAAACCACCTCAACTACTGGGAACGCTTGAAGTTCCTAAACCTGTACTCTCTAGAACGCAGGCGGGAGAGATACATTATTATATACACATGGAAAATTCTCGAGGGCTTAGTACCAAACTTGCACACAAAAATACTCTCGAAAGCAAAAGACTCGGCAGGCGATGTAACATCCCCCAATGAAGAGCAGGGTGCCACTAGCACGTTGAGGGACAACACAATAAGTGTGAGGGCCCAAGATTGTTCAACTGCCTCCCAGCATACATCAGGGGATTACCAACAACCCCTGGCTGTCTTCAAGCAGGCACTGGACAGGCACCTCAAGTCGGTACCTGATCAGCCGGACTGTGGTTCGTACGTTGGACTGCGTGCGGCCAGCAGTAACAGACTGGTTGATCAGGCTCTGGTCCAACAGGAGGCCTGGTCACAGACCGGGCCGCGGGGCGTTGACCCTGGAATTCTCTCCAGGTAGACTCCAGGTAGACTCCCCCTACCCATTAGCATACCTGTCATATCATCATATAAACAAAGTAAATTATATCCATATAGTTGTTACACAACATGTCGTAACTGATAACAATGTTCCTAATTTCAATAATGAACAAGTATAAAATTTTGGTACTCTAACGAAAAATGTATCTAACCCAACACATTATACTAACGCATGGCCCAAACTCTGTACCATATTTCTGCTTTTTCAAAGAGGTCTACTCCACTTCTCCTTCCAGTAACTTTAACTTTCACTGTTTATACGGCATACAATTATATGATGAAATATTATCCACATACAGTTTTTATACAACATTTCATAATCGGAATCACAATAAAAATGAACCATATATAAAATACAATACTTATATACACATACGTATATATAACACTCAATGTTTATTACAGTGGTAACCCCTGTACACAGCTCCACATCTTAATGCTCTATCCGATTACCTGTTCTATTCGTCATAATATGCATAATTATCAGCCACACCGAATGCCGCACAATAGGCCCGAGACATCCAGTGAAAATCTCCACTCAGTACAGGATTAACAGCCAGAAGCAGTGTACACCTCCATGAGAGCTATGCGTAACATACAACAATCTCATACTTCAACCAAGTCTGCACCTCAGTTTTTGCCACATGCTATACCTTGCTATACACTAATGTGTTAACCGCTATAACTCTCTGATGTAACAAGAGGTCATAGGGTCTCCATCCCTCCAACCTGTGTAACACCTGTTGCACAACTATGTCAGAATTAACTCTATGCGTTTCACCCATATTATTTAAATACGTAATCCCACATATCCTTATATTCTCCACTATTCTCCACCTGTGGGGAATTGTGAGAGATAAGTCTATCTGGGACACCGCCACTAGCAATAAACAACTCCCAGGGAGATGACAGACTCGTATAATTTTACCGCAGTCATTCCCTTTAAGGTATGTGAGAACTTTACCCGCTCCTGGCCGCACCGAGGGGGTACCTTCAATATTCTCGTATTCCCACTGCACTCTGGACCAGTATCAATAAATCTGAGAAGATCATTTATTATAATTATATTACGTTAAATTTAAGTGGACTGTATGGGTTGTTAAACAACTGATCACTCAGGAGAAGAGATAGAGTACAGACAGCTAAATTCTCATGACCTACACTCACCTAATTTACAGCATCATAGCGGTGTATCGTAGATCGTTGATCTAGCTAAAGTACATCTACTGTGCGTAACAATATCATTGGCCAATAACAAAGTTGCAGCAGAGTACTTAGCTTTAGATGAGGGAGTCGTTCCGTTGTTGACATCCTCCTGCGATCTGATTCGATCGCGATGGCATTAGTTGTCTCGTCGAGTCAAGGAAGGGTAATTTCCGTACACTCTTATACGCCCACGAGACTGAGCGTTCGTTAACATGTGGTTGGTCGGGTAGCGAATCAGATCCTCGCACTAATCCGACCGTTTGTACTGTTTACACGTATAACTTTACATATTACGTGTATCCTGGCTTAATGCCCCACTAGTTTATACACATTCACAGTCTCGATACTTGAATTTCGAGTAGATAACTTGCGATATGTTAGTTCATTTCAATCACATCCAATATGGCGGTCGGGGTATGGCGTACCCAAGCCAGATTCGCTCGATGCAATCAACCCTGGATTATTTACAACTCGGTTTCACTATATTCCATTTCCCACAGTTCATCGAATATATTACAGTCTCTTCTAAGATGAACTCCCCAACATCAGGGTACGACTTTATCCTGCCGTATGGTCACTTCACTCAGTTCAAATAGGCCTATGGCCGCGTCACTCGTGGGTGGCACCTTATTTCACAATTATTGTCCGATTACTGGACCTCCTGGACCGATTGTCCCACTTGATATTCCCCGCGCCACTGGATATTCCTCCACATTCCGAAAGGAGGTAATTAAATCCGATTAGGTGGCCGGAATCTCCAAATTTGACTCGCCATCATCACCTGAAATCGGGTCGCTAGGCTCGCTCTTCACTCTCTGCCTATTCCCCTCTCTGCCCAGCTGCCCAGGCATCTCGCGCATGCGTGTGAATTCGTTGGTTCCTTTCAGTTAATGTTAAGCCACCAGCAACACATGAATGATATCTATTCATATTGGAAAGTTTATCAATTACAACTTTCGGAAAATACCAATATTTTCCACACTGCGGCCGGGCAGAGTTCGTTGTCAGAGGATTCAAATTGTATCTCGTAAATTTTTACGACTATTTTGCACGTACACAATCTTGCTGTTTTTCGTTACGAATCCACTGCAAGGATACCTCATTATCAGACCAAATTGTGGTGTCGCTAATATTTATCTCCGGCAATTTACTCCGTAAATAATCAGCTAATTTGACACCCACATAAATGGCAGTTAATTCCAACTGAGGTAAAGTACGTAATTTAATTGGAGCCACTTTAGTTTTAGACATGACAAGAGAGATATCTTTATCACATTGAAAATAAGCGACTGCTCCATACGCCAATTTAGAAGCATCGCAAAAATGTGGAGTGTATTTTCCACTCCAGAGCGTGTTACACACCGCGGAAACTCCAACATTGGAACTCTCTCATAATCACCAATTAATTCTTCCCACCTGCTAACGAATTCCTCAGGTAGGGTTTCATCCCAAGCACACTTCTGCTTCCATGCCTCTTGTACCAATAATTTCCCTCTGATTGTAAGAGGCGCCACTAAGCCTAGTGGATCAAAACATTTTGAAACTTCAGCAAGTAGGGTTCTCTTCGTTAATTTCTTGGGCATACTATAATTATTAGGCTTTAACGATATCAAGTCTCTTTCAGTATCCCAAGTCAGTCCCAATACATTGCTACACCCAGATACTTCATCGCCGGGATTATCTTTATTTATTCGGTCCTTTAACCTGGACGAATTACTATTCCACTCCCTGAGCGGCATATTTGCACCTTGCATTATGTCATTAGCCCCTTCATATATCTTCATTAGCTCCTCTTCAGTTGACGTCACCCCCAGGAAATTGTCCACATAGAATTGTTTACTCATTATTTCACTCAGTGGACCACCTGTACGTTTAAGGTGCGCATTTATCGTCGCCTGAAGTAAGAACGGACTAGAAGTAGCCCCAAATAAGACACTTCTGAATCTGAAAGTTTTCAGCGGACTAAGTGGATTGCTAGGATCCTCTGGCCACAGAAATCTTGTGTAATCCCGATCCGTCTCTTGCAATCCCACTCTCAGGAAAGCTTTACTTATATCTGCCGTAAAGGCATAATTATTAACTCTGAAATTCAACAACACATCTCCCAATTTCTCCGTCAGCGACGGACCTGTCATTAAACAATCATTCAAACTAGGTACATTTTTATTACCCCTGGCACTACAATTAAACACGATCCTCAAAGGAGTGGTTTTCGAATCCTTCTTCACTCCGTGATGAGGTAAGTAGTGGCCATAAATATTGGCTTGCTCAGGGGGTACCTCCTCTATGAACTGATTATTTAACTGTTCATTAATGATCCCATTATAAGCAGTCAGCAATTCTGGTGTCTTACTCAATTCGTGGAGCTGGGCCTTTAACTGACCATACGCCATCCGGTAATTAGTGGGTAGTTCCGGATGGTTTAGCTTCCATGGGAGTCGCACCCAGTATTGTCCAGACTCAAATTTAACATCCTTCAGGTATTGTTCCGGAGTGAAGGAATCATCTGGACTTTCTTCATTTACATTAATCCCCACTGTCCAGTTCCCACAATTTATGCACTGGTTTAACAGCATCCTCTGTAGAAGAATATTTACACTGGAATGACGTTTCATGAGTAAGGCACACCGTGACTGCATTTATGGCTTCCTCCAGTCATTCATTACTGCGAGGAAGCCTGCCATAAATTACATGGCCTTCACCAATGTTGAGAAGAGTGACACCACCTTTCCTCGTCATACCCTTCACGAAGGTGGCATAATAGTCACTGCCTATCAAAACACTTACTGGTCCCACCGAGTCATTGCTTACTACGGAGGGTGCCAGTTTCACATTAGTCTCTCTGTGCTTGCCAGCCACATTAACTCCATTAAGTTCAGCCATGGTTATAGGATCAATAACCACTGAGGGTACAAATTAAATAGACCCTTTATTATTCATGGGCTTGCCAGCCACATTAACTCCATTAAGTTCAGCCATGGTTATAGGATCAATAACCACTGAGGGTACAAATTAAATAGACCCTTTATTATTCATGGGCTTGCCAGCCACATTAACTCCATTAAGTTCAGCCATGGTTATAGGATCAATAACCACTGAGGGTACAAATTAAATAGACCCTTTATTATTCATGGGCTTGCCAGCCACATTAACTCCGTTAAGTTCAGCCATGGTTATAGGATCAATAACCACTGAGGGTACAAATTAAATAGACCCTTTATTATTCATGGGCTTGCCAGCCACATTAACTCCGTTAAGTTCAGCCATGGTTATAGGATTAATAACCACTGAGGGTACAAATTAAATAAATTGTTTATAAAGGTGATTCTCACACCTTACTCTTGCACAAATCGTAGCCACGCCTGTGCTAGCAATTAATTGGACTAATTACTGTCCACCACACAATTAATTAACTGTGTACTCTATACTCACTTCCTATGATCAGTCACTTATTTATTAATTAATTAATTCAATAATGATTAATTCACTAATCACATCCGGTTCAGGACGGACCAACGGGCGCTGTGGGGAATTGTGAGAGATAAGTCTATCTGGGACACCGCCACTAGCAATAAACAACTCCCAGGGAGATGACAGACTCGTATAATTTTACCGCAGTCATTCCCTTTAAGGTATGTGAGAACTTTACCCGCTCCTGGCCGCACCGAGGGGGTACCTTCAATATTCTCGTATTCCCACTGCACTCTGGACCAGTATCAATAAATCTGAGAAGATCATTTATTATAATTATATTACGTTAAATTTAAGTGGACTGTATGGGTTGTTAAACAACTGATCACTCAGGAGAAGAGATAGAGTACAGACAGCTAAATTCTCATGACCTACACTCACCTAATTTACAGCATCATAGCGGTGTATCGTAGATCGTTGATCTAGCTAAAGTACATCTACTGTGCGTAACAATATCATTGGCCAATAACAAAGTTGCAGCAGAGTACTTAGCTTTAGATGAGGGAGTCGTTCCGTTGTTGACATCCTCCTGCGATCTGATTCGATCGCGATGGCATTAGTTGTCTCGTCGAGTCAAGGAAGGGTAATTTCCGTACACTCTTATACGCCCACGAGACTGAGCGTTCGTTAACATGTGGTTGGTCGGGGTAGCGAATCAGATCCTCGCACTAATCCGACCGTTTGTACTGTTTACACGTATAACTTTACATATTACGTGTATCCTGGCTTAATGCCCCACTAGTTTATACACATTCACAGTCTCGATACTTGAATTTCGAGTAGATAACTTGCGATATGTTAGTTCATTTCAATCACATCCAATATGGCGGTCAGGGTATGGCGTACCCAAGCCAGATTCGTTCGATGCAATCAACCCCGGATTATTTACAACTCGGTTTCACTATATTCCATTTCCCACAGTTCATCGAATATATTACAGTCTCTTCTAAGATGAACTCCCCAACATCAGGGTACGACTTTATCCTGCCGTATGGTCACTTCACTCAGTTCAAATAGGCCTATGGCCGCGTCACTCGTGGGTGGCACCTTATTTCACAATTATTGTCCGATTACTGGACCTCCTGGACCGATTGTCCCACTTGATATTCCCCGCGCCACTGGATATTCCTCCACATTCCGAAAGGAGGTAATTAAATCCGATTAGGTGGCCGGAATCTCCAAATTTGACTCGCCATCATCACCTGAAATCGGGTCGCTAGGCTCGCTCTTCACTCTCTGCCTATTCCCCTCTCTGCCCAGCTGCCCAGGCATCTCGCGCATGCGTGTGAATTCGTTGGTTCCTTTCAGTTAATGTTAAGCCACCAGCAACACATGAATGATATCTATTCATATTGGAAAGTTTATCAATTACAACTTTCGGAAAATACCAATATTTTCCACACCACCCATACCTTTCCACCATGCCTTCCACACCCACCTCCAACAACTTCGATTTATCTCCATTCACACACATCCTGTAGCTTTGCAAAACGACCTACATTTCCTAAGCTTTCCATACCAGCAACTAGAACTGCCGTGTCATCCACATAACCTATTATCCCAGCCACTTCCCCCCCTCATCTCCCTACAGCCACGTCCATCACACCTAACACTCTCCTTCACCAATCTAAAAAAAGGATCTTGCAAACACGCAAACAAACACTGCGACAAGGGACAACCCTGTCGCCGTCCCCTTGCCATACATACTCTCTCACCCACTCGTCCATTTACCTGCACTTGAACATACGCCACCTTATATATAGTCTCCACCCACCTGACCACTTCCTCCCCAAACCCCTGCTTCCTCATTATATTGTATAGGACCCCTCTCTCTACACTGTCATATGTCCTCTGCCAATCAATCATCAGAACCCCCCCCTCCTCACATTCCTCAATAAATTCCCTGATCCTGTTATCCCAAACTGACCCTCCTCTATTACTCCACCTAATACTTTCTTCAGTTGGTTTCCTAACAACTTCGCAAAGATTTTATAATCCACATTCATTAATGCCAAAGGTCTGTAATTATTCATGGTAAACCCTGGTCCCTTTTTTTTAATTAAGACCACCACACCAGTTCCCTGCCCAATACGGCCCTCCTCCTTCATTATGTTAAATAGTACTACTAAACACTCCCATAAAACGTCCCAAAGTACCTGATAAAATTTGTTTATCATCCCATCCAACCCAGGCACTTTCCCTTTACTTAAACCATTCACTGCCTCCCATACTTCCTCCTCACTAATATGCCACTCCAAACGTACACGATCATTATCTCCTAAACACCCCAACATCCATTGTAGAACCACACCTGCCTCCCGTTCACCCACCTCATCATGTTCCCAATACTTTGCAAACCATTTGTCCACATATGCTCCAATCGCTTCAGTAGTACATAATTGCTGCCCCTGCACATAATGCCCCAAATCCTCTCCCACCTCCACACATGAAATCGTCATTCCCTTCCTTTTCTTCCTACACCTATTTAACACATACTTCGACGTCCGGTCTCCCCATAAAACATCTTCCAGCCCCACCTACACATGATAAGCATCAAACCGCTCATTCTGTATACATCTCAGCTTATTTTTCAACTCCCCGACGTCCCTCATATCTTCCCCTCCTTGTCTTTCATAGCATGCACCTAATAACCCCTCTACATACCTTTGCAATCCATATGACCAACACACCTCCTCCCTACCCAATTTCTTATAAAACCTCTGTATTTCCACTTTCGCTACTGTTTCCCACCAATTAATTAAGTCTCCTCCATTGTCCACCAGGCGTTTACCCTGCCTACACATCTCCTTCCACCATTGCGCAAAAAACTCCTGATGACCCTCCCCACACAGCAACTTCCCATTCAGCTTCTAATATCCTCCCCCAACCACTTCACTGCCCCGTCCCAATTCACATCCACTATAACTCCCCTATGATCAGAAAAGCCAATATCTATCATGCATATACTCCCATCCCTCACCGTATCTGACCTATAAATTTTATCCAACCGGGCAGCATACGCATGTCTAAAAAATGTATTCTCCACCAACTCCCCCCACCAGATCCTTTAAACCTGCCCCATTCAACCCGTCCTGCAAAGTCCTTAACACACCCTGCGCCTCTAGGCTCTACATCCTTACATCTTATGACGCAATTCCAGTCTCCTCTCATGAGCACTACCGCCGGCAGTCCTCCCAGTGTATACAATAAATTATCCAGCAAAAACATTCAGCGTAGAATGACTAAATTAATACATAGCATTAGAAATGTTCCTTACGAAGAAAGATTGAAGACCCTTAAATTACATTCACTTGTAAGACGTAGAATGAGGGGAGACATGATCGAGGTATACAAGTGGAAAATGGGTATTAACAAAGGGGATATAAATAAGGTCTTGAGGGTATCTCTCCAAGAGAGAACCCGCAATAATGGATTCAAGTTAGATAAGTTTAGATTTAGAAAGGATATAGGAAAGTATTGGTTTGGAAATAGGGTAGTTGATGAGTGGAACAGTCTGCCTAGTAGGGTTATTGAAGCACCTTGGGTAGTTTTAAATTTAGGTTGGATAAATTCATGAGTGAGAGGGGTTGGATTTGAGTGGGAATTGCACATGAGTAAATAAAATTATCAAAGCTTATTTCTTGGGTAGCATTGAAAATTAGGTTGAACAAATATTCTGTTAGTGGGATGGAATGTGAAGGACTTGCCTAGTATGGGCCAACAGGCCTGCTGCAGTGTTCCTCCTTTCTTATGTTCTTAACTCATTCTTATAGTCCTAGAAAATTCTGCCGGCATTTAAACCCCGATGAAGCACACTCGTATGCCACCCCATTCCCCATCTACCCTAACAATATGTCCTTCCCCGCACTCCTCCCATGCTACCAATCGAAAGGGGCTCGATACATTTTTAATTTATCTCTTCAAACAGGTGTAGTGTCTGATATGTGGAAGATGGCTAATGTAATTCCTATTTTTATAGCAGGGGACAAGTCACTACCGTCAAACTACCGCCCAATAAGCCTGACCTCAATTGTAGGCAAATTACTAGAGTCAATTATAGCTGATATTATTAGAAGCCATCTAGATAACCATAATTTGATTAATGATACCCAGCATGGATTCACGAGGGGCCGTTCCTGCCTATCTAATTTATTAACCTTCTTCAGTAAAGCTTTTGAGGCTGTTGATCACGATAAAGAATTCGATATTGTTTATTTAGACTTTAGTAAGGCTTTTGATAGAGTACCGCACCAGAGACTGTTAAAGAAAGTGGCAGCTCATGGCATTGGGGAAAAAGTGCTGTCATGGATCGAGTCATGGCTCACCAATAGGAAGCAGAGAGTGTGCATAAATGGGGTTAAATCCGAATGGGGACTTGTAACAAGTGGTGTTCCACAGGGATCAGTCTTAGGCCCATTGTTATTTATAATATATATCAATGACCTTGATGAGGGAATTACTAGTGATATGAGCAAATTCGCCGACGACACGAAGATAGGTAGGATAATTGATTCAAACATAGATGTCATAGAACTTCAGGAAGATTTAGACAAACTTAATTCGTGGTCAGAAAAGGGGCAGATGCAGTTCAATGTAGATAAATGCAAGGTTCTGAAGCTCGGGAGTGTCCATAACCCAAGCACTTATAAGTTAAATAACGTAGAACTTAGCCATACAGATTGCGAGAAGGACTTGGGGGTGATGGTAAGCAGCAACCTTAAACCAAGACAGCAATGCCTAAGCGTACGTAATAAGGCAAATAGATTACTGGGATTTATATCAAGAAGTGTTAGCAACAGAAGTCCAGAGGTTATATTACAGCTTTATACATCATTAGTAAGGCCTCACCTAGATTACGCAGCTCAGTTCTGGTCTCCATATTACAGAATGGACATAAATTCGTTAGAAAACATTCAGCGTAGAATGACTAAATTAATACATAGCATTAGAAATCTTCCTTACGAAGAAAGATTGAAGACCCTAAAATTACATTCACTTGTAAGACGTAGAATGAGGGGAGACATGATCGAGGTATACAAGTGGAAAATGGGTATTAACAAAGGGGATATAAATAAGGTCTTGAGGATATCTCTCCAAGAGAGAACCCGCAATAATGGATTCAAGTTAGATAAGTTTAGATTTAGAAAGGATATAGGAAAGTATTGGTTTGGAAATAGGGTAGTTGATGAGTGGAACAGTCTGCCTAGTAGGGTTATTGAAGCTAGGACCTTGGGTAGTTTCAAATATAGGTTGGATAAATTCATGAATGAGAGGGGTTGGATTTGAGTGGGACTCGCGCATGAGTGGGTAGAATTGTCAAAGCTTATTTCTTGGGTAGCATTGAAAATTGGGTTGATCAAATATTCTGTTAGTGGGACGGATTGTGAAGGACCTGCCTAGTATGGGCCAACAGGCCTGCTGCAGTGTTCCTCCTTTCTTATGTTCTTATGATACCTTTATAACCACCGCAACCCCACCCTTTAATTTGAAAGAAGACCCCACATACACATCATACCCATCCACATGTAAGTCAAATTCAAATTCAAATTCTTTATTTCTAGTAATATACAAAGTGGGGTGTACTTATAATTATACATTTTATGAAGTAGATATTACAAGATGGCCAATAATATGCCTAGGTATGCCTAGGCATATTATTGGCCTATCTTATGATAGGTCTTACTCAATAGCGACACAATGATTATACAGATAGTAAGGTTAGGTAATTGTAGTGATTAACTAGGTTTACAAAATTGAGGTACTGGAATTTAAACATTTAGGAATTTGACAATTAGTTTAAGAATTTAACAATTAGTTTATATGTTAATGGTAAAGGTGATGTATTGGCATAATACAGTTTCTATATTGGAGTGTCTTAGGCAAACTTATGACTAGCTTAATAATTATGAAGCAATAGTTGTATTAGAATTTTGGTTAGTCCTGTGCAAATTAAGGGGAATCACAGATATCAATAAGTGTATTTTGCTGTGGATATGTGCAAGATAAAGTAGTTTTCATGTGGTTAGCTACCGGTTGGGTGCATAAGTGAGATAAGATGCTTTTTAATGGTGCTTTTGAAAATGGAGGTTGTGTCTGCAATCCTGAAATTATGCTCCTGTAGAAAACCCACTTGTATTCCAAATCGTCTCAACATCACCCCCACCCACTTCCTTTTAACTTCAACCCACAACCATTAACATTTATTGTTATACACCTGAAAACACTGACATGGGTTTGCCTCTCAACCTTGATTGTTGCATCATACCAGGGGCCCCCGAACCCCCACCTTTACCCACACTCTTCCCAAACTTACCCCCTTTCACCCCCACCTTAAGGGGAACCGCCGCCTTACCCTGTTGTGACGCAACCATCAGAGGTTTCTTACACGTCCTTTGTGCCGGCGTCAAAACGTCCTCTCTGTCTGAAGAAGCTACAGATCTCTTGCGTGATTTTCCCGACACCATCATGTCATTATCACTGCCTCCTCCTCGTACTTTCTCACTCTCATGCACATCCACCCTCACAGTCTCACGCACTAGTACATTCTTCCCTTCCACATCTGCATCCATCTCTAAACCATACACCAGTTCCTCCATACACAATGAAACTCCTGCCTCACTCAACTCCGGCAGGCCTTCATCCAAAAGATTCTCTAACACTTTCTCCAGTGCCCCGTCATGACAAACCCTCACAGGGGCCCACTCGTCCTCTGTCACCCGTCGCAGGATTCCCCGGGTTCTCTTGAGGGAGCGTTTGACAGGTGCCCATGCTGCACTCCACAATTTCACTCCAAGACCTAGGAGCCACATCATGCCCACCAAGCGACGGCACATCATTCACATCCATCGATCCTCCCCTTCTCTCCTGCGTCTCAAACCGCTGCTGTGCTTTCTTCGGACAATCCATTGCTACGTGGTCATAAGCTCCACACATGCGACACATCCTCCTCTGTCCCACGTATGTCACGTACACCTGCGTCCTAAAGGCAGGCATAAGTACATACGATGGAATGGGCTTCTGAATTGTCATCTTCACCAAATAAGAGCCTTCCATGAGCCCCTCAAAAGGCCCTTCTCACCATTTCCTCACATTAGCCGCGTGTGCTATGCCATAGGCCTGGAAGACGTCCATTAAATCCACAGGGTCCGCTTCAAAAAGGACGTTACACACTCTGATCCACGTATATGTGCGCAAAACATCCCTCTATCTCACTTCCATAGTAGCGTTGACAACATAAACATGATCCTGATGCATGTCAACCAGTCATTCATACACCGTAGTCGACAATAGCTTCACAAAGACTCTACTCATACCATTTAGAGCAACTCCATACAAATCACCAATGTCTATCCTGTAGATGAATGGTTCAGAGAACCGACAAGTTGATAAATTTGACACATATGCAACACTTGGGTATCTTTATTGAGAAAACGTTTCACCACACAGTGGCTTCATCAGTCCAATACAAAGTAGAAAGTTATAAGGAGAGGAGGAGTTTGAGGTAATCAGTCCCTCGGCCTGGAGTCGATGTGTTCAGTACATTAATCTTGAAGTAAGTGAGTCAGTGACTTACTTCAAGATTGATGGATGAAGACATCGACTCCAGGCTGAGGGACTGATTACCTCAAACTCCTCTCCTTATAACTTTCTACTTTGTATTGGACTGATAAAACCACTGTGTGGCGAAACGTTTCATCAATAAAGATACCCAAGTGTTGCATATGTGTCTAATTTATCAATGTCTATCCTGTATGTATCTTGCAAAATCATTGGCAAGACCGTAGACACAGTCGCCGGCTGCAGGGCTCCCTTCACCAATTCTAGACAAACAGTGTTAATGCGTCGCCTTCCGGAAGTCGCCATATTGGATAAAAGAAAAGTATCACACCTCTCCACCAGGAGGCAGAGAACAAGCGTCCACTCAGTATGAGTGCTGGGCGTGCACCAATATTATTAGTTCTGTTCGGATTGCTGTGCCCAGGATCTGAGAGAGTGTCTTCCAGGTCTTTTTTTATATCTCCTTTAGTTTCAGTGAATCTATTAGAATAGTATAGTTGCTTGGACTTTCTGATTAAGTTAGAGAAGACTGACGTATAGTGTTTGATAAATTCCTAAGATTATTAAGCCCCTTCTATATTGTTTCTCATATTGATGTTTCATATTGATGGATCTTGGGATGCTGTTAGAAAGCCATGGGCAACTTAGTCTTGTATTGGTGATCTGTTTAGTTATTATGGGACAATGTTTGTTATATAGTCTATGAATTTTGTTTAGAAATATATCTTCCCATTCATTTTTTTTATTAAGAAAAAACATTACAATACTGATATACATATATAAGAAGGACAAGTCTTGACAAGAACAAGATAATAGCTCAAAACACACTGGTAATTAACTTATAAATAAAACAATGAGTAAATTGATACAAACTTCATGAACCTATAAAACCACATCTGCCCACAAAAAAAAAAAAAAAAATATAACAATACATATACCACTTGAGTTAAGGTAGGTCCATACGTATGTCTAATACTAGTTAAACTTCAGACTACAAAAACTGACATTACCATGGTACTGAAACACAGCTACAGAGTCCCTGACCGGACTCTGACACAAGTAACTGAAGAAACCCTCACAACAAAAACATAAAGTAAACTCCTTACAGCCACACTAAAAAATCAGTCACGCACGCAGACACACCATTTCACAGACTATGTTGAAATTCTGTACTACTTTTCACAAGAATGACACTTTAGACAACACATACACGGGACATGAAAGAACACAGAATAAAATATACCCGCATAAATATAGTTACCCACCGCACAAGCGTTTCAAATGGGTATCTATATTATGACTGTGGAGACGGCAATCGACTTAGTAGCCGGCCACAAATGTATCATATCATTCAAATACCCCCCCCCCTAATCACAACCACTCACCATTCTCTCACAAGATGCAAAACACACGATTTCACACGACACGCAAGTACTTTTACGTTTTGACGTCGTACAAATGCCATAAATCTGCCACACGGAAGTTACGGTACGTATACTGGAAACTGCTCTCCCAACGATTCCCAAACAACAGACGATTTCTACACTTTGTCCGAAACATAACCACGATAATACCGTGAACTCGCTCAATTTGTCCCACTGTCCTGAGTACCATGACATATGAACGAAATCCGAAACTAATACTCCCAGGACCCGTGCGACCCCATCCGGCACCCCCCACGTCTAGACTAAGGACACGTAAAGTTGACAACCCCCCTCCACCCACCCCCCTCTACCCACCCACCTAATAACTCTACCAAACCAAACTCGTACGCTCTCTAAACGTTTACAAAAATAAATCGCATGAAACATATAAATTTGAAACTACCCAAGGTCCTAGCTTCAATAACCCTACTAGGCAGACTGTTCCACTCATCAACTACCCTATTTCCAAACCAATACTTTCCTATATCCTTTCTAAATCTAAACTTATCTAACTTGAATCCATTATTGCGGGTTCTCTCTTGGAGAGATATCCTCAAGACCTTATTTATATCCCCTTTGTTAATACCCATTTTCCACTTGTATACCTCGATCATGTCTCCCCTCATTCTACGTCTTACAAGTGAATGTAATTTTAGGGTCTTCAATCTTTCTTCGTAAGGAAGATTTCTAATGCTATGTATTAATTTAGTCATTCTACGCTGAATGTTTTCTAACGAATTTATGTCCATTCTGTAATATGGAGACCAAAACTGAGCTGCGTAATCTAGGTGTGGCCTTACTAATAATGTATAAAGCTGTAATATAACCTCTGGACTTCTGTTGCTAACACTTCTTGATATAAATCCCAGTAATCTATTTTCCTTATTACGTACGCTTAGGCATTGCTGTCTTGGTTTAAAGTTGCTGCTTACCATCACCCCCAAGTCCTTCTCGCAATCTGTATGGCTAAGTTCTACGTTATTTAACTTATAAGTGCTTGGGTTATGGACACTCCCGAGCTTCAGAACCTTGCATTTATCTACATTGAACTGCATCTGCCACTTTTCTGACCACGAATTAAGTTTGTCTAAATCTTCCTGAAGTTCTATGAAATCTATGTTTGAATCAATTATCCTACCTATCTTCGTGTCGTCGGCGAATTTGCTCATATCACTAGTAATTCCCTCGTCAAGGTCATTGATATATATTATAAATAACAATGGGCCTAAGACTGATCCCTGTGGAACACCACTTGTTACAAGTCCCCATTCGGATTTAACCCCATTTATGCACACTCTCTGCTTCCTATTGGTGAGCCATGACTCGATCCATGACAGCACTTTTCCTCCAATGCCATGAGCTGCCACTTTCTTTAACAGTCTCTGGTGCGGTACTCTATCAAAAGCCTTACTAAAGTCTAAATAAACAATATCGAATTCTTTATCGTGATCAACAGCCTCAAAAGCTTTAGTGAAGAAGGTTAATAAATTAGATTGGCAGGAACGGCCCCTCGTGAATCCATGCTGAGTATCATTAATCAAATTATGGTTATCTAGATGGCTTCTAATAATATCATAAGAACATAAGAACATAAGCTATAATTGACTCTAGTAATTTGCCTACAATTGAGGTCAGGCTTATTGGGCGGTAATTTGACGGTAGTGACTTGTCCCCTGCTTTAAAAATAGGAATTACATTAGCCATCTTCCACATATCAGAAACTACACCTGTTTGAAGAGATAAATTAAAAATGTTACATATTGGTTCACAGAGTTCCATTTTGCATTCCTTAAGAACCCTTGCAAAAAGCTCATCAGGACCCGGCGATTTATTTTGTTTCAGTCGGTCTAGTTGTTTCATAACCATTTCGCTAGTGACTGTGAAATTACATAATTTATCTTCTTCTGGGCCTCTGTAAAAATTAATTACTGGGATATTATTAATGTCTTCCTGTGTGAAAACTGAGAGAAAATAATTATTAAAAATAATTGCCCAACCTAATTTTCAATTCTACCCAACAAATAAGCTTTGATGATTCTATTAACTCATGTGCAAGTCCCACTCAAATCCAACCCCTCTCACTCATGTATTTATCCAACCTAAATTTGAAACTACCCAAGGTCCTAGCTTCAATAACCCTACTAGGCAGACTGTTCCACTCATCAACTACCCTATTTCCAAACCAATACTTTCCTATATCCTTTGTAAATCTAAACTTATCTAACTTGAATCCATTATTGCGAGTTCTCTCTTGGAGAGATATCCTCAAGACCTTATTTATATCCTTTTTGTTATTACTCATTTTCCACTTGTATACCTGGATCATGTCTCCCCTCATTATTCGTCTTAAAAGTGAATGTAATTTAAGGGTCTTCAATCTATCTTCATACGGAAGATTTCTAATGCTATGTATTAATTTAGTCATTCTATGCTGAATGTTTTCTAACGAATTTATATCCATTCTGTAATATGGAGACCATAACTGAGGTGCGTAATCTAGGTGAGGCCTTACTAACGATGTATAAAGCTGTAATATAACCTCTGGACTTCTGTTGCTTACAGTTCTTGATATAAATCCCAGTAATCTATTTGCCTTATTGCATACGCTTATGCACTGCTCTCTTGGTTTAAGGTTGCTGCTTACCATAACCCCCAAGCCCTTTTCGCAATCTGAATGGCTAAGTTCTACATTATTTAACTTATAAGTGCTAGGGTTATGGACACTGCCTAGCTTCAGAACCTTGCATTATCCACATTGAACTGCATCTGCCACTTTTCTGACCATAAATTAAGTTTGTCTAAATCCTCCTGAAGTTCCCTGACATCTACGTTTGAATCAATTATCCTATCTATCTTCGTGTCGTCGGCGAATTTGCTCATTTCACTAATAATTCCCTCGACAAAGTCATTGATATATATTATAAACAACAACGGGCCTAAGACTGATCCATGTGGAACACCACTCGTTACAGATCCCCACTCGGATTTAACCCCATTTATGCACACTCTCTGCTTCCTATTGGTGAGCCATGACTCGATCCATGACAGCACTTTTTCCCCAATGTCATGAGCTGCCACTTTCCTTAACAGTCTCTGGTGCGGTACCCTATCAAAATCCTTACTAAAATCTAAATAAACAATATCAAATTCCTTATCATGATCAACAGCCTCAAAAGAAAGTTAATAAATTAGTTAGGCAGGAACGGCCCCTCGTGAATCCATGATGAGTATCATTAATCAAATTATGTTTATCCAGATGGCTTCTTATAATATCAGCTATAATGGACTCTAGTAATTTACCTACAATTGAGGTCAGGTTTATTGGGCGGTAATTTGACGGTAGTGACTTGTCCCCTGCTTTAAAAATAGGAATTACATTAGCCATCTTCCACACATCAGACACTGCTCCATGATCAGTGGACAGCTGCACGTGTCAGCTGCTCCATCGGCAGTGGACAGCTGCACGTGTCAGCTGCTCCATCGGCAGTGGACAGCTGCACGTGTCAGCTGCTCCATCGGCAGTGGACAGCTGCACGTGTCAGCTGCTCCATCGGCAGTGGACAGCTGCACGTGTCAGCTGCTCCATCGGCAGTGGACAGCTGCACGTGTCAGCTGCTCCATCGGCAGTGGACAGCTGCACGTGTCAGTTGCTCCATCAGCAGTGGACAGCTGCACGTGTCAGCTGCTTCATCAATGGACAGATGCACGTGTCAGTTGCTCCATCAGCAGTGGACAGCTGCACGTGTCAGTTGCTCCATCAGCAGTATACAGCTGCACGTGTCAGCTGCTTCATCAATGGACAGCTGCACGTGTCAGTTGCTCCATGAGCAGTGGACAGCTGTACGTGTCAGCTGCTCCATCGGCAGTGGACAGCTGCACGTGTCAGCTGCTCCATCGGCAGTGGACAGCTGCACGTGTCAGCTGCTTCATCAATGGACAGCTGCACGTGTCAGTTGCTCCATCAGCAGTAGACAGCTGCACGTGTCAGTTGCTCCATCAGCAGTGGACAGCTGCACGTGTCAGCTGCTTCATCAATGGACAGCTGCACGTATCAGTTGCTCCATCAGCATTTTACAGCTGCACGTGTCAGCTGCTCCTTCGGCAGTGGACAGCTGCACGTGTCAGCTGCTTCATCAATGGACAGCTGCACGTGTCAGTTGCTCCATCAGCAGTAGACAGCTGCACGTGTCAGTTGCTCCATCAGCAGTGTACAGCTGCGCGTGTCAGTTGCTCCATCAGCAGTGGACAGCTGCACGTGTCAGTTCCTCCGTGAGAAGTGGACAGCTGCGCGTATCAGTTGCTCCATCAGTAGTGAACAGCTGCACGTGTCAGTTACTCCATCAGCAGTGGACAGCTGCACGTGCCAGTTGCTCCAGCAGTGGACAGCTGCACGTGTCAGTTCCTCCGTGAGCAGTGAACAGCTGCGCGTATCAGTTGCTCCATCAGTAGTGAACAGCTGCGCGTATCAGTTACTCCATCAGCAGTGGACAGCTGCATGTGTCACTTGCTCCCTGAGCATTTTACAGCTGCACGTGTCAACTGCTTCATCAGCAGTGGACAGCTGCACGTGTCAGCTGCTGCATCAGCTTCACTGGTAACACTAGAAGCCGATTTTCTAGTTATTACAAAGAATCCAACCAAAATTGTCCTTCACAGCATAAACCCATAAAACTTTTATTGTTTTCTTTCGATATTAGAGATTGATGCCGTTCACAATTGTTATATTTTGTCAGATGAAAGCGCTCAACCCGTAGGGATGATGTAACGCCTCTTGGATCAAGAGCTTTACTTACCAGTATGAAGACATACGTTGCTAGCCTGATATTAGCTGACCAAGATTAAGTAACAAACGCATATGGACATTACTTGACATTTTTTCCAAAGGCTACAATTGTCTCTTGTATTTCTTCATTATAGATTTTTCCAGCAAGAGAGAGCCACCTGTCATAACCATGAGGGAGAGAGAAGGCTTGACTCAGCCTTGGTATTACTTGTCACACACCTCAACACTACAAAACTTTATTACTCTTCTTGAGTTTATTATAACATTGTGAAGGTGTCAACCTACAACAACTGGCTTCATGATTTGTACATTTCAGTGTTTGACTTCCCTCTTTATCTCTATAATCAGATATGGTCAGAAGGAGTTTTACTTATGCAATATAAATCTACTTTCCTTCTTTAAAAAAACAATGGCACTTTGGACCAATAAATTTTGTATATAGAAGGCCAAAATGAACTCTATGTCCTTGCAAAGCACTATCGTCTCCCATGTCACACACTTCCTGTATGAATCTGCTTAAGTGGCCAGCCAGACTTATATTTCCTTGACCTTCTCTTTGATTGTCGAATGTCATTGTGCTGCATGTCTAAGCAGACTGAATTTACTCAAAATTTTGTCAAAGTTTACATGGGGTATGTAGGGCCAGGTATATTTCCAGCTTGCCCATCTACTATTTATTTGATATTCATCATCAGGTACTGTGTTTGCCTTTTGTTCGTCCTTGAAGTCTTCTGGTCTTTCGCATTGTGAGGTTCCGAAATACCCAGTGTCTCCATTATCTTGCTGTCCATGGCTTTCGTAATCCTGCTATCTATAGAATTATCACTGATGTTAGTACTGCTAATACCTCTTCCGTTTCTATCTTTAGATTTATTTCATCATTTTGTTTACTTATCTTCCTTTTTAGGGAAGATTATTTTATTTACTTCATTAGGTACACAGATACGTTTTTCCTAACACCTGAATACAATTTAGTCCTGGAGTGCATTTTTAGCACAGGATACGACATTTTAAAATGACCGGAGGTTTCAAACACGTTTTTCCCTGAATGGGAGCTACAACAGCTGGTTGTGGGAGTTTAAAGTTATGAAGCTTGGGGAAGGATAAAGAAGACCTCAGACAGAGTACAGGCCCGGGGTTCAAAGTCTCCAAGCCTTACTCAAGGAGAAGGATCTTGGGGTGAGTACCATACCGAACATCAACCAAATAACTGCTGCAGTGTATGGGCGAATGGCAAACAAGAATAGCGTTTTGACATCTTAGTAAGGAGTCATTCACAACATTATACAGCGTGTACGTCAGACCCATACTGGAGTAAGCAGCACCAGTATGGAGCACACACCTGGTCAAGCATGTCAAGAAATTAAAGAAAGTGCAAACGTTTACAACAAGACTAGTCCCGGAGCTACGGGGTCTGTCCTATGAGGAGAGGTTAAGAGAACTCAACTTGATGACACTTCAGGACAGGGGGGATAGGGAAGATATGATAACGACGTACATAATATAGAGAGGAATTGACAAAGTGAACAAGGGCAGAATGTTTCAGAGATGAAATACAGGAACAAGAGGTCATAACTGGAAGTTGAAAACTCAGACGAGTCATGGGGATGTTAAGAAGTATTTCTTCAGCCTTAGAGTTCTCAGGAAGTGGAACAATCTGGAGAATGAAGTAATTGAGGCAGGATCCATGCATTGTTTTAAGAAGGGGCACGATAAGGCTCTTGGAACCGAGAAAGAGTGACCAGCGAATAGGAGGGACCAGGAGCTGTGACTCGACCCCTGCAGCCACATATAGGTGGGTACGTATAGGTGAGTACACACACACACACACACACACTTGAAGGTTAAGTGGGCGGGACTAAGCGAGTATAAAAGTGGAAGCATGAGTGGGTTCTAAGGCTCTACGCAACTAAGAAGCTGCTACATAGAAAGCTCTTCCTGCAGTTCTCCATCATCATGGTTGGTAAAGACAGCCTTTTTGTGGTTTCAGTGGCTTACAGAATTAGGGTTTCAAACTTCGTGTATCTCTATATTATTAAAAAGTATTTTCATCCGTAAAATATTGCAATTCATGTAGTTTAGGTAAAGCTTCAATATGAGTTCAACTGACCCCTGATACTGAATGTTATACTCAATTATATCGCAAGGAAAATGCAAATTTATTATTAAAGTTAGATGATATTTCGGTCTGACTTGATAAATGTTCAGTTTTCATTTTATAGTTGAGTGTCAGTTGTGAATTATTCCTGACACAGAATAATGGGTTAGTTTTGAAAAGTTTTTGCCAGGGCATTGTGGCTTTCTATCGATTGAATATAATACTGACCTTGCAGCGTTTGTCTCGTCTCAGGCTCACAGGAGATCCATATATAGGCAGCTGAAAATAAATTATGTCTACAGAACTGCTCACAGTGTTCAGAATATCTTTTAGTAATTTTTTTAAGCTAAGGAACCAAAGCCAGTATGGTAATTTTGTAGTACCTAGAGTAGGTGGACAGACCTCAGATACCTTTTACGCAGAAATAAAGGAGTGGATCGGGTTGCCTGATCATGTCAAGACCAGTAATAGTATAAAACAGTTTAAAACAGCCAGTAAGTACCTAATGAAAGAAACTCCAGAATGGGAAGAAAGTAATTTCTTGTATAGTTAATATTGGTATAAGTGTTATATTTTTTCTTTCTTTCTAATGTTCATGTAATTCATTTTCAAGCATTTTAACTTTATCAGTTTATTATTTTTTTTGTATTCTTTAATTGTATTTCATTTGCATGCAGTTCATATACGCAGTTTATTTTGTTTTTATTTTTGATAATCATTGCTGATTTTACAATATCTAATAGACTGCTCATAACAAGATATTTTAAGAACCTCAGTTTATGTAAGTCACTTTCTTTGGGTTATCCTAGGTAATTAATTTACCCTCCAAAGCAGTTGTAATCATCCTGAAACTGTGTAACTCTACATAAATAAACTTTTTTATATACTGACACCGTGAATTGCTTCAGTCAAATATGACTGTTTACATTATATATTATAATCTTTATTTTTAGAAGTACACAATACAACTTATACAGACCATAGCTGACATCAGTGACATACTATATAGAAAGCCCCTGGTTATACACAGCATTTCGGGCAACTTAGGATAATTTTGTTCCCCAGGATGCGACGCACACCAGTCGGCTAACACCCAGAAACCAATTTACTGCTAGTTGAACAAGGATAGCAGGTGTAAGGAAACACGTCAAATTTTTCCACTCGTACTGGGAATCGAACCACGGACACTCAATGTATGAGCTGAGTGCGCTACCAACGGAGCTACGGGACATCGTATTAATGAATAACTTTTAATTAAGTAAATAGGTTTATTCTAATACATTGTACAAGTTTCAAATTTTATAATTAATTGTCTTACGTAGTAACATATGCGCTAATTACCCAGACTAACTCAGTGAAGTTAAACACATGATTTATCTCCTATCATCGAGGAACACAGTGTTTATACACGGAGAGATGTGCTATTTTTCTCACCATAAGAACATAAGAACATAAGAGAGGAGGAACACTGCAGCAGGCCTGTTGGCCCATTCCTATTTTAGGAATTAAAGTAGTCATGTCGACAAGGAGGAGGAGGTGGTGATTCGCCGGGAATTCTCCCGGCCCGGGTCTTTACCAGATGGCGACCCGGCTCCGGCTCCCTGGAGTGGGAGTGTCAGAGACCTATGTCTCCCATGGGAGGGGGTACCCCTCAGCGGCGGGACCAACTGGCCCCAGGCCTAGCCACATTCCCCACCAGCACGAGGCTGGTAGGTAGATAGATGCTAGGCCTCTCTGGTCTGCCACCTTCCCCGCCCCAAGGAGGCTGACGGGAAGGACAGGCTTGCGAGCCGCAGATGGTAGCAAGCTCCAGCCTTGGCACCTACCCTGCCCTAGAAGGGCTGGGCATGGTGATGTAGAAATAAGTCCTGGAGGACATATTTAATATTCCCTTCATTTCACTTAGTGAATATTTTACAGGTATTTAAAATAAGGACGTTTCCTGGTCATGTTTGTTTTATTTTTCTATCAAATGAATTATGGGCAAAATATTGTCGTTTTGCACTTATTATCCCCAGAACATCACTTTCGTTATGAGTGAACCATGACTGGTTCAGTGTTGTTGCAGGATTCATCATGAACATGCCATTACATATTTTAAACCTTTTTTTTTGTCACAAGAACACTGATGTGGGGATTTGAAACTGCTGGGACGTTTTGGATTAGTGTACTACAAGGATATACTTAATTTATCGGCAGAAGTTAATTAACACTAAACCAGGATTCCCTGTATGACTTAAAATGGGGAATACTAAATAACAAAAAAGGCACAATACCGTGACTGGAACAATACACAAATAACCCGCACATGGAAGAGATGAGCTTACGACGACATTTCGGTCCGACTTGGACCATTTACAAAGTCACTTTGTAAATGCTCGAAGTCGGACCGAAACGTCGTCGTAAGCTCCTCTCTTCTATGTGCGGGTTATTTGTGTGGGGAATACTGCTTATTAGGAACCCAGCATCCCAATCCTAGGTTTTAGATCTTAAGCTACGAAAACAAATAATTCTTAGCTCATTCTCCCGATATATAGTGTTATTTATTTAAAAGGACTGGTGTCCTTGTGTGAATTGTATATCAGAATTTCTTATTTATATTACTCAATATAATTGAACTATGCTACTTATCAAAAGATAAGATCAATCAATATCAAGACACTTATGTGTTTCAATCTACATCTACACAATTTAAATGTATTGCCATTACGCTCAATTTAATTTATTGATGGTAACACATATTTACGTCTCCCCACAGGTATACTAGGATATATTAACCAACAGACTAAGTGTTACACGGAAACCAAACTTATAGATGATGTGATTTAAATCGTTGAGTCACACACACACACCTAAAACAATGAGGGTCAATGAATGTGTCTAACACTCATTAGAGAACCTCCTCAGTCGTCACCTCTCAGTAATAATAATTTAGGGCAACATTTAGGACGATCCATTGTATCAATTTAAATGTTTATTATGTAGTTAATTTACAGCCGCATATGCTTGTCAATTTTCAATGTATTTATAAAAGTTGTCACACGGCAGGTACTGCTAAACTTAATTAATATCTTACAATAATAATTTATAAAAATTGATGAGTCACAAAGGACTCATAAATATTTTATAAAAATTGATAACCCACAAAGGACTCACAAATTTTTGGGTACGTTTTATTAATTAACTCAAAGTATTGTAACTTACTGTTCACTGAAAATATTGCGTTTAATAATACACATCTTGACATGACCTGGTATGTCAACAGTTGCGTCTTGTGGCGGTAACTCTGCTGCTGGTCACAGCGATCACTCATTTTGAAGGAAAAGTGAGTATACTGTGTTAATGAAAATGTTCATTGAAATATTTTTACACTGAATCACACTGATGCGTTACGTGAGTTGCGATGGTTGGTCAGAGTGGTAATATTCCCACACTTTACTGAAAGGTGGTGAAGGCTCGTACCTCTTGTAGTAATGTTAGTAGCATTGCCGACAGTATGGAAGGTAAAGAAACACATGTTCATCAAATGTGATATTTTATAGTGGCAACGTTTCGCTTTCCAGGAGCTTTGCCAAGCTTGATGAAGCTCCTGGAGAGAGAAACGATGCTTCAGTTAAGAATTTCCTTACTTGCATATGATCTCTTTTACGTCATTCCTCTTGTACAAAGATTACTCTTCCTTAATGCATCAGTCATGACAGATCCAACTGGCCCGACAAACCAAATTTCACCAATTTTCTGGGTTCTTTTAAGATTCAAGATGAGGATTAATGAATATTCCACTCACGCCTGCCACTACTTTCCTTCTTTCAAAATTAGTTTTTCTCTGTTGTATTATGATAAGGTGTGGAATACCACTTGACTGACCACCATGATGCCTCATTTATACATTTTTTTTTAATTAAGGCAAGTTTGTAATGCTAGTTTAATTCAGCCTCTATCGTTAATAATTGTCACTGAATCTTTTCTTAACATCCTTACTGCAAATATACACATTCAAAAACCCGCTTTTAAAATTTTATTACTAGTTTTGATAATACCATAAATTTAAATGAGCAACTATCTCCCTCTAAAACCAACCATACCACGGGTGGGGTTCGAATCCGCGGTCAGAGAGTCTCAGAACTCCAGACCGTCTCCCTCTATCAGGATTTTGGTTGTATTCTAATACATGCAAATCTACGAAGTAAAGATTTTTATCTACTATTCCAGGAGTAACTAGAAAGGAAACGTTAATGGATTAATATTAATGTTTTTTCCTCAGAGCATCGGTCTTTAGTACACTTTAGACGAAGACAGTAGTGAGTCTTGTCACCATTGTTAAAGAAAATATATGGAAACAACAAAGATATTCATAGCGCAGCGGTCAGAAGAAAAATATAATGTAGGAAAGTAAAAATAATATTTTTATTATTGCTACTTTTCTCTGTTATAATATTAATATTTTCAGGACTCTGTAGCATGAATATCTTTATTATTGAGGAATTAGACACATGTGCAACAACTGGGCATCTTTATTCTAAGACGTTACGCTAACCAGTGTTTTTATCAATTCAGTACAGACGTGAAAGGCGAAGACAGTAAAAGATGAAGCAATAAGTCCCTCAGTTTTATTGCACTATGCACAGAAGACAGTAGACGATAAGGTAATCGGTCCCACAGCCTGGAAGCCAACGTTCGGTACCTTTTTCTTGATGAAGCTGAAGTGTTGGCAGGGAGATGGACTCTCACATATTTGAGTCAGTTGATGTGAAGCAGTCGAGGTCACATTACAGGTGGGAGGCAGCCACGACTGGAAGTAGGTAATGACATAGAATTGGGCTAAGACTTAGTAAATAAGTTGTAGTAACCTCTGTGTCAAGTATACATGTTGTTGCTATTTCAGATTAATATCATTATAATAATGGTATACAGCTGTACAATACCGCCAATAGTTAGCTAAACGTCTTCAAATAAATACTATTTTTCTCGGTACTCTTTAACATTATTGTCATGATACTTTTCTGATCACAGCAACGGCATGTAATCTTAATACAAAAGATATCTCCTACAACTTATTTGCTAAGCTCTAGCTCAACTCTTGAGCATGATCTACTCCTACTAGTGGGTACCACCCACCTGAAATGTGAATTTAACTGCTGCGCCTCAACTGATTCCTGCCTATACTTCAGACTCATGAAGACAAGGACTGAGGGATTGAGTACCTTCTCTACTGTCTTCTGTGCATAGTTCAGCAAGGCTGAGGGACTGATTGCCTCATAGTCTACTATCTTCCAATGTCATCTCTGTATCAAATTGATAAAGATACTGATTGGCGAAACATTTTTACCCAATTGTTACACAAATGTCTAGTTCCTCATCTTGTTGGCATTATATACCATTATTTTAATAATACATGTCTTCAGTCCTCCTTCAAGTTTTCCAGAATCGTTGTTATAGATCTCGCTGCAGACTTTACGTATATTTTACTCTATAGTTTAATCTTAGCAGCGCTATAAAGTTTAACGAATGTCAGTCATGCCACTCTTCCACAGGTCACCCTAGCAAGTGTCCACCATGGCTCGTGTCCACCCACTGTGCAACTTTGTGTTCAAACTTCAACTACTGTTAAACCGGTAAAATGTATCACTATTTTAATCTTAATACCTGAATACATACATACATACATACATACATACAGATTAGCCGAAGAGCCAGAAACGAATATGCACAGGTAAGAAGGGAGGCTCAGCGACAATATGAAAATGATATAGCATCAAAAGTCAAGTCTGACCCGAAGCTGTTGTATAGCCACATCAGGAGGAAAACAACAGTCAAGGACCAGGTAATCAGGCTGAGAAAGGAAGGTGGGGAGTTCACAATAAACGACCAAGAGGTATGTGAGGAGCTCAACATGAGATTTAAAGAAGTATTTACACAGGAGACAGGTAGGACTCCAGGAATTCAGAATAGGGAGGTATACCAACAAGTGCTGGATGAAATACACACAACCGAGGAGGAGGTGAAGAAGCTGCTATGTGAACTCGATACCTCAAAAGCGGTGGGACCGGACAACATTTCTCCGTGGATCCTTAGAGAGGGAGCAGAGATGTTGTGTGTGCCACTAACACAAATCTTCAACACATCCATTGAAACTGGGCAACTACCTGAGGCGTGGAAGATGGCAAATGTAGTCCCAATTTTTAAGAAAGGAGACAGACACGAGGCATTAAACTACAGACCTGTGTCACTGACGTGTATAGTATGCAAAGTCATGGAGAAGATCATCAGGAGGAGAGTGGTGGAGCACCTAGAAAGACACAAGCTTATAAACGACAACCAGCACGGTTTCAGGGAAGGAAAATCCTGTGTCACAAACCTACTGGAGTTTTATGATAAGGTAACAGAAGTAAGACACGAGAGAGAGGGGTGGATAGACTGCATTTTTTTGGACTGCAAGAAGGCGTTCGACACAGTTCCTCACAAGAGGTTAATGCAAAAGCTAAAGGATCAGGCACACGTAACAGGAAAAACACTGCAATGGATCAGAGAATATCTGACAGGGAGGCAACAACGAGTCATGGTACGTGACGAGATGTCAGAGTGGGCACCTGTGACGAGTGGAGTTCCACAAGGGTCAGTCCTAGGACCTGTACTGTTTTTGGCATATGTGAATGACATAACGGAAGGGATAGACTCAGAAGTGTCCCTGTTTGCAGATGATGTGAAGTTAATGAGAAGAATCAAATCAGTCGAGGATCAGGCAGGACTACAAAGAGACCTGGACAGGCTGCAAGCCTGGTCCAGTAACTGGCTCCTTGAATTTAACCCTGCCAAATGTAAAGTCATGAATATCGGGGAAGGGCAAAGAAGACCGCAGACAGAGTATAGTCTAGGTGGCCAAAGACTGCAAGCCTCACTCAAAAAAAGATCTTGGGGTGAGTATAATACCGAGCACATCTCCTGAGGCACACATCAATCAGATAACTGCTGCAGCATACGGGCGGCTGGCAAACCTAAGAATAGCGTTCCAATACCTCACTAAGGAATCATTCAAGACTCTGTATACCATATACGTCAGGCCCATACTGGAGTATGCAGCACCGGTTTGGAACCCACACCTGGTCAAGCACGTCAAGAAATTAGAGAAAGTGCAAAGGTTTGCAACAAGACTAGTCCCAGAGCTAAGGGATTGTCCTACGAAGAAAGGTTAAGGGAAATCGGCCTGACGACACTAGAGGACAGGAGGGTTAGGGGAGACATGATAACGACATATAAAATACTGCGAGGAATAGATAAGGTGGACAGAGACAAGATGTTCCAGAGAGGGGACACAGAAACAAGGGGTCATAATTGAAGTTGAAGACTCCTATGAGTCAAAGGGATGTTAGGAAGTATTTCTTCAGTCATAGAGTTGTCAGGAAGTGGAATAGCTTAGAAAGCGACATAGTGGAGGCAGGAACCATACATAGTTTTAAGACTAGGTTTGATAAAGCTCATGGAGCAGGGAGAGAGAGGACCTAGTAGCAATCAGTGAAGAGGCGGGGCCAGGAGCTATGACTCGACCCTGCAACCACAAATAGGTGAGTACAAATAGGTGAGTACATACATACATACATACATACATACATACATACATACATATATATATATATATATATATATATATATATATATATATATATATATATATATATATATATATAAAATATTGGGAGGTACCACCTCGGGAACTGTGCTGGGGACCCTCATCCTCAGAGAAAAGAATATATATATATATATATATATATAAATATATATATATATATATATATATATATATATATACCTGGAGTTTACCTGGAGAGAGTTCCAGGGGTCAACGCCCCTGCGGCCCGGTCTGTGACAAGGCCTCATGTTGGATCAGAGCCTGATCAACCAGGCTGTTACTGCTGGCCGCACGCAGTCCAACGTACGAACCACAGCCTGGCTGGTCAGGCACCGACTTTAGGTGCCTGTCCAGTGCCCACTTGAAGACAGCCAGGGGTCTATTGGTAATCCCCCTTATGTATGCTGGGAGGCAGTTGAACAGTATTGGGCCCATGACACTTATTGTGTTGTCACTCAATGTGCTAGTGGCATCCCTGCTTTTCATTGGGGGGATGTTACATCGTCTGCCGAGTCTTTTGCTTTCGTAGGGAGTGACTCTCGTGTGCAAGTTTGGTACTAATCCCTCTAGGTTTTTCCAAGTGTATATAATAATGTATCTCTCCCGCCTGCGTTCCAGGGAGTGCAGGTTTAGGAACTTCAAGCATTCCCAGTAATTGAGGTGGTTTATTGCAGTTATGCGTGCCGTGAAGGTTCTCTGTACATTTTCTAGTTCAGCCATTTCACCTGCCTTGAAAGGTGCAGTTAGTGTGCAGCAATATTCCAGCCTAGATAGAACAAGCGACATGAAAAGTGTCAACATGGGCATGGCATCCCTGGTTTTGAAGGTTCTCATTATCCATCCTGTCATTTTTCTGGGAGATGCGATTGCTACAGTGTTATGGTCCTTGAAGGTGAGATCCTCTGTCATGATCACTCCCAGGTCTTTGACATTAGTTTTTCGCTCTATTGTGTGGTTGGAATTTGTTTTATACTCCGATGAGATTTTAATTTCCTCACGTTTTCCATATCTAAGTAATTGAAATTTCTCATCATTGAACTTCATATTGTTTTCTGCAGCCCATTTAAAGATTTGGTTGATGTCTGCTTGGAGTCTTGCAGTGTCTTCACTGGTGGACACTTTCATGCAGATTCGGGTGTCATCTGCAAAGGAAGACACGGCACTGTGGTTTATATCACTGTCTATATCTGATATGAGGATGAGGAATAAGATGGGAGCAAGTACTGTGCCTTGTGGAACAGAGCTTTTCACCGTAGCCGCCTCAGACTTTACTCTATTGACTACTACTCTTTGTGTTCTACTTGTTAGGAAATTATACATATACACACACACACACACTATATATATATATATATATATATATATATATATATATATATATATATATATATATATATATATATATATATATATATATATATATATATATATATATATATATAAAATATAGGAAGGTACCACCTCTGGAACTGTCTTTGGGACCCTCATCCTCAGAGAAAAGAATAAACTTGCTTCAGGGAAAACTCAAAGTTCTCCCTGAAGCTGTTTGAAAATTTTTTCCTACTACCCCTATATTTTCTATGAACTTTATTTAAAGACAAAATACATTGACAAAATACATTGACAAGAATACAATAGGGAGTAAAACAACACATATAACAACTCAGAGCTACATCTCAAATACTTCGTCCAGCTTCCCGGCAGTGGGCCGCATGCCCAGAATGCTGCAGGCATTTCTCCTCTGGATCGCAACACTGAGTCTCTGAAAGAGGAAGCTGGCCGCCCTGTGGTCCTTGGTTTCTATGATGAGTTTTTCACCCAGCTCTTTGAGAAACTTTAGAGCACACTTGCCCCATGCTCCAAGGGTCTCCGACCCTATTGGGATGAAGTTGTAGCAAGGGGGAAGGCCTTCATATCTGCAGGTCTTCTGGGTCTCCCTATGGCTGGCAGCTCCACCCCCTTCGGCTACGGAGTAAAATGTCTCACAATGTCTGCCATTGTGGCAGCACAGGTGTAGTCCCAAGCAATCTGCTTACCATCCTTCCAGGGTAGCATAGTGGCTCCATCAGGACGCTTTTGACTTCCATCAGACCTCTGCACTTGGGGTTCCCGTTGAGCTGGGCAACGGGCTGTGGCGAGGCTTCTCTTTATGATGCCGTTGACCTCCTCATGTCTAGCATACTTCTCGTGACACACGAGACCATGAAGTCCGAATTGATCAGCCGTCGCCCTGCTGCAAATACACCTATGTTGGGTGAGTATGGGGGCGGCTAGGCGAAGAGCAACACCAATCCGAATGACCTGTGGGTCGAGTCGAGTGCCCAGGGAGGAATTGGGAACAGCTAGAAGGAAATCTCCTGAGTGTGGTGCCTTCACCGCTAGGAGACGAGCTTTGTCCTTTCCTGAAGCGTTGGTGAGCATTGTGTTGGCAATTTTTTCCATGATCGGTTTGTCCCAGTGGGACTGTTTGTGCTCTTTGGGAGGAGCTGCTCTACTGGAGGAGTCTGCAAGGGTGTCCCACCGCACGGCTGCTTCGATGAACCTGGGGTCTTGAGCTCCCACCACACCTCTCAAGCGTTCGGGGGACAATTTTCTTGACTAATCCACAGGAGGCCGATTTCCACCAAGGCAGGGTGGCCCAAAAAAGAAAAACTTTCATCATCACTCACTCCATCACTGTCTTGCCAGAGGCGTGATTACACTACAGTTATTAAACTGCAACACCCCTCCTTCAGAGTGCAGACACTGTACTTTCCATCTCCAGGACTCAAGTCCGGTCTGCCGGTTTCCCTGAATCCCTTCATAAATGTTGCTTTGCTCACATTCCAACAGCACGTCAAGTATTAAAAACCATTTGTCTTCATTCACTCCTATCAAATACGCTCACGCATGCTTGCTGGAAGTCCAAGCACCTCCCGGCTGGCTGCAGTCTGATAAATGTCGTGCCGAATAGGTAAAATTGGTCATTTAGCAAGAACTCATTTAAAATTAAATCCTTTCTTAAATTTTCTCTTATACGTCTAAAGATATATTTTTTCATTAATATTAATGTAAAAATTAATAAGTTTGTACTAAAAGAACCTTAGAAACCATACCACGTGTGGGGTTCGAACCCGCGGTCAGAGAGTCTCAGTACTCCAGACGGTCTGGAGTATTGATACTCTCTGACCGCGGGTTCACCCACCGTGGTATGGTTTGTTTGCAATCGTGTCATTACGATTTCGTGAGTCAACCTTAGAAAACTTACCTAACGCAATTTAATTTAGCCTAATCCAACTAAATATAATTTAGATAAGTTTACAATAATTTAATAATAAACAAACACAATGAAATATATTTTTTCGTTAGGTTCAGAATGATTTTTGCGAAATAATTGCATACACAAATTTTCACTTTCCTTATTCGGCATGACATATATATATATATATATATATATATATATATATATATATATATATATATATATATATATATATATATATATATATATATATATATATATATATATATATATATATACATACATATACATATATACTATTCTTAAATCAAACATTGCAGCACTTTTTACGTCTATAAAAAAACAACCTAATGTGAAAATGTGTATAATGTGTATTAACCTTCTCTTTTGCACAGAGGTGTCACAGAGACAGCCAGTGTCCCAGCTATCAGAAGTGCTGCTCCGACTGTGTATATGGCCGGGTATGCAAACCTGCTCAACAGTCTCTCAGAGGATGAAAAACATCTGAAGATTTATTAAGGAAAACTAGTTTGCATTTATATTACTAACTGGATTTTAAGTCTTGTTGTAAATCATTATCTTACACCGCTTTCAATTTCAAGTATTTTGTAAGCCAGGATAATATATTATAATAAAACTTTGATAGAGATTTATGAGGTATTCCTGACCAAAATATAATTATTTCAAAACACTCATGAGGCAAGTCAATTTGAGCAGTGATGAATCTGAGATGAAGAGAATCTGTGTAGGATGTGGAAACCTGTTTGATACTATTTGTGTTGCTGACCAGTGTACTAGCCAGTGTGGGTTGCACAATCTTATCTTCAAATATTGCCTGTTTTTTCTCGCAACCTCGTTGTATATCGGCAATTTATTTTAAATTGCTTTCATTGGTTTAAAATGCTTTTTAAAAATATTTATTTAACCAACCTTAAGTAATCTAATTAAGCCTAACTTAATATTAAAAACATATACGTATATATAATTTTAAAGTATGGAAGCGTTTAAGAAGTTGACGTTTGAGAACCAATTCTCAAAATAAAGAAATATGTATTAAGTAATGTAATGGATGGTACGGGAGAACACTGCTGGAAAATCTTAATCTAATTTTTCCTAACTTCAGATTTGGAGCTATTTAAGTGAATCTTAGATTTATACCTTATTGTATTACTATTTGTATTTAATATAATGCTGGCTAATTTTCATTTCCGTAAAACAAAAAAACTTACATGGTTTTAAAGATCTTTAGTAATTAACATGTTCAAGTTGAACGTGTATAATATAAAATTCTAAACATTCCAAATACTTCAGTAAACTTCCTAAGCGAAAGAAACACGTTAAAATTAAACATTTATCTAAAGTGTGAGGAATGCTAATGCAATGATCAGCCAGGTGGTCACAAGGCCTCTAAGGTGTCCAAGGCCAGGGGGAAATTCCTTAAGGGTTGAATAAGCGGAGAATATGGAGGTACTTAATGTTTGTATCTAAGAGGTAAGACGCAGAACAAACTCACACAGAGACAAACTATTTCTGTTACATTTAGGTTCATTTACGCCAAACGAAAAAGAACATGAGGCCAAAGGACACTGGACTTATAACTTTGTTGTACTGCCACCATGTGGGTTTTTATCTGCTATTAGCAAGAGTTTATAATAATTTTTTGTTAATAATTCGATTTACTATCCACTTACAAATTTGTTTCTCCTAAAGATAGTAAGTGCAAACCAGCTTACCTAGTGCGTCTAGTGACTGAAGTAACTCAGCCTTGTCACTGACATAGCAAAGATGATTTCCTCTTGGACTGGAAGCCCTTGATCCAGAAGAGTAGTCCAAATACATAGAGTTCTTAGAGGCTTAATTTGGTAGCGGCCTCACCTTACAACTGCAGGAACAGGGTTCAGTCCCACGACCACTGAAAACGTTCAGCATATTCACTTAAACCTGTTGCCTCTGTTCACCTAGCAGTTAGCAGGCACCTGGGAGTTAGCCCTTTGTTATGGGTTCCATTCTGGTGAGAGGATTAACGGATCCTAGTACGATCAGGACAGTCTCATGGCAGTAGTTTTATTGGGGTTTCCTGGGTTAGAAAACAGTACGGCACGTTGGCTCCATATATAGTTTTAAACTTGGGAATGAAAGTGCCAACGAGACTAAAGGAAGTAAATCTGGCAATCGGCAAGTTAAAAGGCACTGGGAGGTCCTGAGACTCGACTTTGGCAACCACGAAATAGGTGAGTACAGAAGAGCGAGTATGATATCACGTACAGAAAGATAGAGAGGAGGGGTACACCACCAAGTGCTGGACACAATACATGCAACCGAGGAAGAAGTGAAGAGGCTGCTGAGTGAGCTAGATACCTCAAAGGCGATGGGGCCGGACAACATCTCTCCATGGGTCCTGAGAGAGGGAGCAGAGGCGCTATGTGTACCACTAACAACAATATTCAACACATCTATCGAAACAGGGAGACTACCTGAGGTATGGAACACAGCAAATGTAGTCCCAATCTTTAAAAAAGGAGACAGACACGAAGCACTAAACTACAGACCAGTGTCACTGACAGGTATAGTATGCAAAGTCATGGAGAAGATTGTCAGGAGAAGAGTGGTAGAACACCTAGAAAGGAATGAGCTTATCAACGACGGCCAACACGGTTTCAGGGACGGGAAATCCTGTGTCACAAACCTACTGGAGTTCTATGACAGGGTAACAGCAGTAAGACAAGAGAGAGAGGGGTGGGTAGATTTAATTTTATTGGAATGTAAGAAGGCGTTTAACACAGTTCCACACAAGAGATTAGTGCAAAAGCTGGATGACCAGGCAGGGATAACAGGGAAGGCACTCCAATGGATCAGGAAATACCTGTCAGAAAGACAGCAGCGATTCATGGTTCGTGGCGAGGTGTCAGAATGGGCGTCTGTGACGAGTGGGGTTCCACAGGGGTCATTCCTAGGACCGGTGCTGTTTCTGGTATTTGTGAATGACATGACGGAAGGAATAACCTCCGAAGTGTCCCTGTTTGCAGATGATGTGAAGTTGATGAGAAGAATTCAATTGAACGAGGACCAGGCAGAACTACAAAGGGATCTGGACAGGCTACAGTACTGGTCCAGGAATTGGCTCCTGGAGTTCAACCCCACCAAGTGCAAAGTCATGAAGATTGGGGAAGGGCAAAGAAGACCGCAGATGGAGTACAGTCTAGGGGGCCAGAGACTACAAACCTCACCCAAGGAAAAAGATCTTGGGGTGAGTATAACACCAGGCACATCTCCTTAGGCGCACATCAACCAAATAACTGCTGCAGCATACGGGCGAATAGCAAACCTAAGAACAGCATTTCGACATCTTAATAAGGAATCGTTCAGAACCCTGTACACTGTGTACGTTAGGCCCATACTAAAGTATGCAGCACTAGTTTGGAACCCACACCTAGCCAAGCACATAAAGAAACTAGAGAAAGTGCAAAGGTTTGCAACACGACTAGTCCCGGAGCTAAGGAGTATGTCCTACGAGGAGAGGTTAAGGGAAATCGACCTGACGACATTGGAGGACAGGAGATAAAGGGGGGACATATATAACGACATATAAAATACTGAGAGGAATTGACAAGGTGGACAGAGACAGAATGTTCCAGAGATGGGACACAGCAACAAGGGGGCACAGCTGGAAGTTGAAGAATCAGATGAATCACAGGGATGTTAGGAAGTATTTCTTCAGTCACAGAGTGGTCAGGAAGTGGAATAGCTTGGGAAGCGATGTAGTGGAGGCAGGATCCATTCATAGCTTTAAGAAGAGGTACGATAAGGCTCATGGCGAAGGGAGAGAGACCCAGTAGCGGCCAGTGAAGAGGCGGGGCCAGGAGCTATGACTCGACCCCTGCAACCACAACTAGATGAGTACAACTAGGTGAGTACACACACACACACACACACGAGAGAGAGGGGTGGGTTGATTGCATTTTCTTGGACTGCAAGAAGGCCTTCGACAGTTCCTCACAAGAGAATAGTGCAAAAGCTAGAGGATCAGGCACATATAACAGGAAGGGCATTGCAATGGATCAGAGAATAACTGACAGGGAGGCAACAACGAGTCATGGCACGTGATGAGGTATCACCATGGGCGCCTGTGACGAGCAGGGTCCCACAGGGGTCAGTCCTAGGACCAGTGCTATTCTTGGTATATGTGAATGACGTGATGGAAGGGATAGACTCAGAAGTGTCCCTGTTCGCAGATGATGTGAAGTTAATAAAGAGAATTAAATCAGATGAGGATCAGGCAGGACTACAAAGAGTCCTGGACAGGCTGGACACGTGGTCCAGCAACTGGCTACTCGAATTTAACCTCGCCAAATGCAAAGTCATGAAGATCGGGGAAGGGCAAAGAAGACCGCAGATAGAGTATAGGCTAGGTGGCCAAAGACTGAAAACCTCACTCAAGGAGAATGATCTTGGGGTGAATATAATACCGAGCACGTTTCCGGAAGCACACATCAACCAGATAACTGCTGCAGCATATGGGCGCCTGGCAAACCTGATAATAGCGTTCCGTTACCTCAGTAAGAAATCGTTCAATATACTGTACACCGTGTACGTCAGGCCCATACTGGAGTATGCAGCACCAGTTTGGAACCCACACCTGGTCAAGCACGTCAAAAAAATTAGAGAAAGTTCAAAGGTTTGCAAGAAGGCTAGTTCCAGAGCTAAGGGGAATGTCCTACGAAGAAAGGTTAAGGGAAATCGGCCTGACGACACTGGAGGACAGGAGGGTTAGGGAAAACATGATAACGATATACAAAATACTGCGAGGAATAGATAAGGTGGACAGAGACAGGATGTTCCAGAGGTGAAACACAGAAACAAGGGGTCACAATTGGAAGTTGAAGACTCAGATGAGTCAAAGGGATGGTAGGAAGTATTTCTTCAGTCACAGAGTTGCCAGGAAGTGGAATAGTCTCTCAAGTGAGGTAGTGGAGGGAGGAACCATACATAGCTTTAAGACGAGGTATGATAAAGCTCATGGAGCAGGGAGAGAGGCGGGGCCAGGAGCTGAGTCTCGACGCCTGCAACCACAAATAGGTGAGTACAAATAGGAGAGTACACACACAAACACTACTCATAACTCACTCCCAACTAACAACACGCATACAACTCACAAAGCCCTCACACAGAACACATAACCTTAGATACAACTCACACAACCCCCGGCATGCAACTCATACCCGCACAAAGAACTCCCACAACCCCAACACAACTCACATATCAGCACACAACTCACACTACCCCATGTACAACTGAAATAACCCCCACATACAAATAACACAACCTGAACAGTTCACAAAACCCCCACTCACAATTCACACAACTACAGGCCCGTGGCCTGGTATTCAAAGTTCTCGCTTCACACGCTGAGGGTCAGGATTATATTCCCGGCAATTGTGGAAACATTGGGCGTGTTTCCTTACACCGGTTGTCTATGTTCACCCATCAGTAAAATGGGTACCTGGGTGTTAGTCGACTGGTGTGGGTCGCATCCTGGGACAAAATTGACCTATTTTGCCCGAAATGCTCAGCATAACAAGGGGCTTTCTAATTAGTAGTATGTCATTGATGTCAGCTAGGCATGTATACCTTGTACATGTACTTGTAGAAATAAAGATATTATATTATTACGTAATAACTAATACCCCACACATACATAACTCACTCAACCTCCCTGAAGCTCTAACCAGCCAAACACAACTCACATAATCCCATACAAACTCTTACAAACCCCCACACACAACTCACACACATAACTTTGTTTTAAAGAAACTTACATACTAGTACATGCATGGAAGAAACATACATTGATAACAAAAGAATGAGTGTAGGAATAATAACATTCCCCCTGTCCCAGCCCTACACCAGTTCAGAAAAGTATATTCCATTTAGGAATACAAGCAAAAGAAATAAACATAAATTACAAAGCATACATATCATGTAACTCCCTTTATACAATATAAACAGGCCTCATACAAAGAATACAACACATGGCATTCGTACAATAATCTTGAAGATACCTATCTAAATCCACCTTCTGACTCCCGACAAACACCCTACCTACTGCCTAAAAACCCACACAAATTCCTACACACATCTTCCAAATACATGGCATAGCTTATCCAAAAAATTAAAAACAAAATTGTTTTAAAAAACATTACAATGCATGTAAATTTTTATATAGTTAACATTAAGGGCCTTTTTAACAATTATACATATCAAATAAGACCCATTTGTCTTAATAAAAAAAAATATTAAACAGGCCCCACTTCATAGGGCCGGTCAGACCAAGACCATTACCAGCGACAGAACCTACCTATTAACCTAACCACCAAAAAAAAAAAAAAAAAAAATACAACACATACTTTCACACGCCCTCCATAATATTAGTCCGGGCATATATAAAAAAACAACATCACAGACATCTAATACCATAATAACCTACTCAACAAACTTCTGCCCATTGTTTACAAAAAAAGATCAATTCAACACTTCACCCACAAAACCATAATACAAACCCCCTTCCCTTTCAACTTTATTCCCCCCCCCCAAAAAAAAAAAATCACCTGTGACACCAAGCATATTCCATAGTACCCCCAAACCTGTCGCAACACGTTCCACCCATGCCTAGACTCTGGGAAAACCCCCACTGCTACCCTCCAACTAACGTTCCCCCAGCAAAACTTTGAAAGGCCATCATAGGTTGCAATAAAGTCATACCCATACCCCTGTCCTTCCTCTCTCCTTCATGTATTCAATTCCCAATAACTGTCCACCATCACAACCCCTACAACCCCCCTTTTCACACCATACTTCTCACAGACCAATACCATACACACACACACACACACCCCAACCTTCCAGGAGACCAGCCCGCTTATATACTTTTCCCCTCAAGCATTAAGCAGCTTCCCATTTCCCACCATAAATCCCCCTATTTCTACATTTCGTCCTATAAAAAGTCCCCGCTATTGTCCTTATCCATACCACCCCCTTTTCCTCCCTCAATACCCATGATATATATATATATATATATATATATATATATATATATATATATATATATATATAAATCCGCAACTAAATACATTACAGCTCTTTGCACTTCTTCATCCACATCCCCTATGTCCAAACTCATCGCCCTTAAGACTGAGATCCCCACCACCCATCATATGAATCACTCTTCCAAACCACACCCTTACCACACCCAAATTTTCACAAATATACACCACATGATATGCCGTTTCCTCCTTGCCACACCTAGCACAGCCTGTCTCTGCCGCTATGCCCATTCTAAACAACATCTGCCTAGATGCCACTATACCATGCAGGAACCTAAACATCATTTCCCTTACCCTCGCCCTTAACCTAAGCCTACGCATCCCCTCCCAAATCCCTTTCCAATCATACACAGGATATACAGCCTCCCCCTCCACTATTCCTAGCCCCCCACCCTCCCCAATACACTAACCTTCAACCCTTTAGGCTCCCATACAACCAATAAATGCCTCAACGTATCTCCACACACCTTCAGCTACCTTCCCCCCCACCACCTTTGCACATCTCCCATTACTACACCCACCCTTTTCCCCTGCTCCCCCCAACTTGATATAACTGTGCTTTATATAAATACTTTTCAACCTACTCTCCAAAGGTATGAGCCCCATACCCCCTGCCCAACCTTCCGCATCACCACCTCCTTCTGCAACCATGGCTGTCCGTATTCCCATATATACCTCAACACCCACCTCTGCAAATCCCTCACATCCTCCTGCAACAATGGATATACCGCTGCTACATGCTACAGCTTACTATACACTAACACATTCACCACAATCACCCTTTGCAACATCATGATGTCCCCAGGTTTCCAACCTCCCATCCTACGAACCGCCTACCCCACCACCCTTGCCGAATTCTCCCTCCTCACCTCCTGTGCATCAACCATATATACCACCCCACAAATCTTCAACTGCCTCACAACAGGCCATTCATACCGTTCCCCCAAACCACCCCCCACCCACGTACCCACCTCTAACAGTTTTGATTTAGCCCCATTCACTCTCATCCCCGTCACTTCCCCGAACATACTTATGATCCTCCCCACATTCCATAGTCCCTTCTTCCCTCCTACCAACACAGTTGTATCATCCACATATCCCACTATACCTGTCTCTCTATCCTGCCCCTTCCCCCCCTCCCCCACACCCTCAGAAATTAAACAATAAAATGGGTTTTGCAAACATGCAAACAGAATCTGGGACAAAGGACACAACTGCCGTAGACCACTTCCCATTTGTACCACTTCACCCACCCTACCATTCACTTACACTCTCACTATAGCCCCCTCCCCTATACAAGGTCTCCACCCAACCCACAATCTCCTCTCCAAATCCCTGCTTCCTCATTATCCTCCACAATATTTCCCTCCCAACGCTGTTGTAAGCCTCTTTCCAATCCAACCCCAGGACCCCTCCTTCCCTATGGCCCTCAATGAAGTCCCTAATCCTCCCATGTCTCTTATACATGCTACCGCCCGGAATGCCATATTGCCCCTCGTCCACAACTATCCCAATCACTCTCTTTAACCTGTTCCCCAGCAGTTTGACGAAAATTTTAGTCATCTCACATCAAAGACTGTGCTCTATAATCCCATATGGTTTTCCCCTTCGCCCCCTTTTTCACCAATACCACTAACCCCATTCACTGCGTCTCCCCCATCACCCCTCTGTCTTTCATTTGATTAAACAATTCAATCACACATTTTTTCACCGCCATCCAATTCTCTACATAAAAATCATTCAGAATACCATTGATGCCTGGAGCCTTTCCCCTACTCATACTCTGCACTGCCGTCCACACCTCATCTTCTCTGATACCTCCCCCCAGATCCTCTCTCTCCTCCCGTCCCAACACCTGCCAAATGCCCTCCTCCAGTATTCGACCCTCCCTCCCCTTTTTTCATATAACCTCTAAACCACTTATCAACATAATTACTCATCGCCTCCATTGTCTCCAACTTCTGCCCTACCACGTATCCTCCCATTCCTTCGCACACATCCAAACCCATAATAGTCCCACCCTTTTGTCTGTTCCTAAACTGCCTCAGAACACAAGCCGATGGCCTGTCACCCCAACACACCTCATCGATCCCTCCCCGCACCCATACCGCATTAAACCTATCATTCTGCAAATCCCTCAACCTTTCCTTTAACCCCTCTATCTCTCCCACTGGTTAAGCCAACTCCCCTCATAACAATAACTCAACTGTCCCTTCAAATATTTCTGCCACCCAAACCTCCACTGATTGTCCTCCCTACTCCTCTCCTTATAAAAGTCCCTAATGCTTGGCTTCGCACATTCTTCCCACCACTGTACAAGATCCTCCACGTTTTTCCCCCTCTCCCACAGAGATGCTCACCACCCCACAAATCTATCCCTCCCCTCCTCACCCCCCTCTTCCAATAACCCTAATACCTCTTTATCATTCCCCCCCACCCCACATCTACTAATACATCCCTATGATCCAAAAAGACCACATCCAGCATTTTCACCCTCCCCACCATCACATCCTGCGTTACATATATATGGTCTATCCTTGCCACATACCCTCTTTGCACAATAGTATGACCCACATTCCACCCATCACCCCTCACCATGTCCACTACTCCTGCCTCCCCCAACACTTCCCTCAGAACACCCAAAACACATCCCGCTCCCCTAGGCTCTACATCCTTTTCCCTAATTACACAGTTCCAGTTTCCCCCACGATTGTTACTGCCGGCAGCCCCCTCATATGATACACTAACACATTCTTTACAAAGTCCTCCTTAATTCGCCTATTACTCTCCGCCGGCATATACACCCCCAAAATACAGACCCGTACCCCCCATTCACCATCCAACTGTAGCACCCTCCCACCCCCTCCTCCTACGCTAACAGCTTAAGTGGGCTGGTCTCCTTAATCACTACCACCACTCCACCCTTGAATCTCCCCAAGTTTCCCGCAAACACCTTGTATCCATGCAATAACAGATCTCATCCACACCTATAATTATGCTCCTGCATAATACCCACATCCACACATTTCCTCTTAACCTCGGCTCTAAGACCATTAACATTAATGTTTAAGCACTTACCAATTGCAACGGGGGCTTTCCTTTGAATCTCTGTGTTTGCTGTTCACCTCCCTTCTATGCTCCTGCCTTCTCACAGGTTCCCTGCACCTCCCCTTGCCCCCTTTCACCCCCCTTTACCTCGACGTGCCACATCCACCCATGCCTTCTTACACGTCCTCTGCCTCGGAGTGAGCACATCATCATAGTCTGAAGCCCCCACCGACCTCTTCCATGATTCCCCTGCAACATCCTTGACTGCAAAGGCCTCCTCCCTATGCACTTCGACCTCCACGTCCTGAACCAGCAAAGAGCCAGCCACAGGCTCGTCACCCCAATCACTCCCTCCCAGCCCTCCTATTTCACCCCCTCACTCTCTCCAACACCCCAAAGATTCTCCCTCATAGGGCATCCTAACATCCTCTCCAGCACTTCCTGTAAAGAACCATCCACCAGCACTGGCAAAGCCCCACCATCGGCATTCTCCCCCTGTTCCATGGCCTCCTGCCCTTGGAACACTTAGGGCAATGTCAGACACAACTCCCCTGCATCATCCACCATGTCGGTCCACTTTCCTTTCAGATCCACTCCCACATCCGTGGATCCCATGCTCACCACTCCAGCCCTTTCAGACTGCCTATTACAGCGTGAATAGGGAGACGTTACAGGGCGTATTATTGAAACAGGGGTTTGGGGAGGAGGTAGTGGGGTGGGTAGGGACGCTTTATGGCAGGGCACAGGTGAGAGTGCAGGTGAACGGGAGGGTGGGGACCGTGGTGGGCATGGGTCGGGGGCTGCAACAGGGGTGTCCTTTGTCGCAGCTCCTGTTCGCATGTCTACAGGATCCCTTCTATAGATTGGTGCAGGAGGGTGTGAGAGAGGGGAGAGGGGACACAGAATGTGCCACGGGTATCGTTGGGTATGTTGATGACACCACTGTCTTGGTGGGAAGCTTAGAGGGGCTGGGGACTGTTAATAAGATGATTGAGATTTTTGGGTTGGCTACTGGGATGAGGGCAAATAGGGCAAAATCGAAGTTGTTTAGATGTTGCGGGTTGTCCCGAGGGTGTTAGGCGTGCGGTTATGTATCTGGTTTTGGATTATGTTTTTGTAAATTTGGGTATGAGGGAGGTTAGGGGCGATGGGAGAATCTGGGCTCTTGCAGCACGGTTCTTTAGAACAAAATGCAGGAATCAAGGACTTTACAGTCAGGCATGGGAGCGGGAGTTTTCGATGGGGTATAGGCAGTTGATAATGGGGACGTTATTGGGGGGGGAGAGGGATGGGAATGGCACGAAAGGGGTTGGTCTCCCGGGGGGAAGGTTGGATTAGAGTATGTGTTGATTAGGAGGTATGCACGAGTATGAGAGGGGGGAGGGAGAGGGCAGGGAGGGAGTGGGTTATGGGGCGTTTGGAGAATGTATCGGTGACCTTGACTGGGGGGGGAGGGAATGGTAGGAAGGTGTAAGGGGCAAGCAATGGGTTTTGTCTTGGGCAGGGGTCCTGGTAAGGTCTGGCATAAGTAAGTGTATGTGAGGATTCATATATGTATATATATGTATATGCCTGATGTTCCTATGTTTTGAACTTTGTGTGTTTTGAGTTATGTGATTTCACCTATAATAGTTTGGTATAGTATGTTCATTCCTGTTTATAATATTTATAAAAAGAAAAAGTTATGATTATGATTATATGTATTCATGTCATTTCCTCGGTATACTGACCACGTTGTACGTTTCAGTATAAACTAATGGTCATATATTATGTATATTAATGTTCAAGGTTGAGTACTGACGAAAGAATGGCCAATGTACATAGACATTTGTCATAAATGTTTCCCAATGTTTTGTCTCACTGATGAAGTGAGGTGGTGATAGTGTGGGTTTCAATGTTCATGTTTGGTTATAATATACAATATTTAAAATATTTTACCAAACGTTTCCTCATGATGATTGTAATAGTAATAGGTAATGTGTAGGTCTCTTTGGGGTTGGTGGGATTGTAAGGAGGGGGGTCAAGTTTTTTATGGTTCTCAATTGTGTTATTAAATACATAACGTGTTTGTGCTTCTTTGGCAGTAAGTAACGTATGTGGTGCTTAAATATGTAAGTTATTTATTGTTAAGTGCTATTGTCAGAATGTTGCAATGTATGTTTTTCCATAGTTTTCGAATGTTTGTACATTCGGTTGTTGGTTTGTATTTGTGATAACCTTATTTGTTATAAGGTGTCACATGGATGTGTGTATTTTGTATATTTTGGTTACATAAAATATTAATAAAAAAAAAAAAAATAATAATAAAAAAAAATTCCTCATGATTGTCATGGTAATAGGCACATTTAGTGTGCAGATTTCTTTTGGGGTAGGTGGGGTTGAGGGTGGGGTCATGTTTTTATAGTTCTCGATTGTGATATTAAATAAATTACGTGTTGTTCTTACTGGCTGTAAGAATTGTACATGATGCCAAAGATATGTATTTTTATATTGTCTTGTGCTTTTTCAGCATGTTGCATTGTATTCGTGTTGCATTGTATTCGTGTTTCATTGTATTCGGATGGTAAGCTTTATTTACTTGGCATTTTGAAGCCGAGATTCATGTGTGTTTATACACATGGTTGTTGGTTGTATTATTGTGAAATCCTGTACTTATTATAAGGTTCATATTGATTTGTGTGTATGTATAATGTCTGTTTTAAATAAAATATAAAAAAAAAAGTTACCACTGCTCCACAAGAGGGCAGACCAGACCACCTGCCACGGCCAAGGCTGGGCAGCGAATGTCTGCAGTATGTGTGGAATGATGTTTTTGCTTTACCGATCAGTAAGAAATATGTTTGTACAATATTTGGAGTTTGTGTACCAAAGGGCATAGGTTTAGGTTTAGATTTATGTGGCAAGTATATGTTGGTGCTTGGACGATTGGGTGTAAACTTTTGAGATTTTGTTTTCATGATTCAGGGACATTGTATCTTGGTATCCCTTGACAAGATGTCTTTGTTTATTGTGAGTTTGTATAAGTGATATCACGTTGCTCCCCGACCACTGTGGTGTGAGGGTGTGCTGACAAGCGCCTCTGGTGGCCAGTTTTGACAACTTCATTTTCTCAGCAATGGTGGAGCCATACAGAAGGAGGGTAAACACAGTGTGTATTGAGGTGCTCGCTGGATCCATTTACCCTTCAAATGCAGACGTTCTCTTACCTGCCATTCTACGTGATAAATATGGATTCGCCACTTCAGATATTTATGGAATATCGCTTAATGGAGCAACAAGAGTGTTTGTGAAGTTCTCGTCGAGTGGTGTCTACGAACGAGCTGTTGACGATTATCAAGACAAGAGGATAGTTGTGAGGGAAGGATTGGAGGTGCAGTTGTGGATAAGGATACATACTATCCCATTTGAGGCTTATGAAGAAGATGTAAGGGATGTTTTCAAGGCCTATGGAGTGACTCATGCGGCGGATGTCAATAGGTGGGAACAGGGTGCCTATGCAGGTTTGCCAGAAGGATCATACAGTCTGAAGATGTCTTTGAGTATGCCTATACCATCAAATGTCTTGATGCCCCTCTTTCATACACAAGTATATGTGACATATGCAGGGCAAGTGAGGTTGTGTCAGCTATGTGGACAGGCAGGGCATTTGGCGGTGGCTTGTGAAAGACAAGAACAGTTACCCCAGCAACAACGACGTGGAGAGGAGGTGAGGGGGATTGGTGTGGAGAGCCGTTTCAGTGACCTGGAGAGGAATGTGTCTTCTCCAGGGCGTAAGGAAGGAGGAGCACATCGATGGAGTGACGAGATGAAGGAAGCGGAGGCGTTGGTGGTGTCCTTACCTCCTGTGACATGTCCAGAGGAGGTGAAGGATTCTACAGTCGCCGTCAGACAGGAGGACGGCAATGATTTGGTGGAATTGATAGATCGTATGTTGGAGGATCTAAGGAAGTTGATTGATAGTACACCTTCCGTGAACGAGGAGTATGAGCTGCGGAATAACCCGGAAGTAATGACAAGTCTGGGTGAAGTGCTGAGTGATGACGTGAGTAAGAGTGGTTGTGGTGAGAGTAGTGATGAGGTGAGAGTGCGTGTGGTTAAGGCGGAAATTCATAAGGAGGACAATGTAGTCAGTGCAGTGTCTGAAGAGATGATGGAGGTGGCGGGAGAATCCCGTAAGAGATCTAGTGGTTCGGTGGAAGATGATGAGTTGACGCCGGTTCAGAAGACAGGGAAGAAAGTGTTAGCAGAAAGGGATAGGGATGAGAGGGGGGGGAGTAAAGGAGAAGCGTGTAGAAAAGGTGGGAGGAGGGCCCAAGGGGGGGGGTTCTTAGTCAATGCAGGTGGAGCATGAACAACGAAGCATCGGGGGAAACCACTTTTAAAGAATTTTAGTGTTTAAGTATGAATGTTAATGCCCTCCGCGCGGAGGTCAAGAGGTTGTGGGTTGAGAGTACTTTGCGGAGAGAGGGTATTGATGTTTGTTTCCTCCAAGAACACAATTATAGGTGTGGTAGGGAATTGAGGTTAAAGGGATTTAATTTATATACAGGAAGTTCGGAACTTTTCAAGGGAGGGGCTTTGGTAGGTATTAGGGAATCCTGCCCTTTTCATTTGAGGTCGTGGGAGGAGGTAGGAGGGGGGCGGATTGTAAGGGTAGATGGGGTTTGGGGTGACATCTCGATTTGTTTTCTGGGTGTGTATATGCCAGTGGTTAATGTGCCTAGTATCAAGGGGGATTTCGTGAGGGATTATTTAGTTTATGTATTAAGGGGTCTTCCTGCGGTAATGGTGATAGCGGGAGACTGAAATTGTGTTATTAGGAGGAATGATGTAGAACCGAGAGGAGCAGGTTGTGTGTTAGCTGTGTTGAGGGACTTGTTAGGGGCGGTTGGGGTTCGGGATGTAATAGACGGTAGACAGGTTTTGGTAGAACATACGTTTATTAGGAAAGGATATGCAGCACGGTTAGATAGGGTGTACGTGTCTTCAAGTATAAATGTGGAAGAGGTGCGTAATATAGATGTTCGGTTTTCAGATCACAGGGGTGTGGTGGCTGTGTTGGGGTGGGTGGGTGCTGTTAAATATTATTCAGACTTGTGGAGGTTGAATGTTAGTTTGCTAAAATGAGAGGGGGATAGTGAGGGTTTCGAGGCTTGGTGGGAAGGGTTCTGGGGTGGGGGTCGGGGCATTTGTGACATTGGGAAGTGGTGGAATTTGATGGCAAAGGAGGCAGTGAGAGGTTATTATAGGCGTGAGGGGGTTGAGGAGGCTAGGTATAGGTATGGGTTACAGGGATATTTGGAAGGGAGGTTAAGGGATTGTTATAGCAGTGGAGGAGGATGGTGTCATCAACAGGAAATAGCGTATCATAAGGGTAGACAAAAGGATATTCAGAATGAAGTTTTTAGGGCGATAAGGGTTCGTAGTCAATTAGAAGAGGTGTTATGGGGTGATAGGCCATCGGGTACTATTTTGAGGAGATTTAGGACACGTAGAACAGGCATGACAATAACGGCGTTGAAGGTAGAGGAGATTGGGGGCTATCATAAAGGTCAGGTGTTAAGAACGACGGACGGGATGTGTGCTTATGCAAGGTATTGGTTTCAGAATAAGTTCATGGGTAGAGTGAGGGATGAGGTTTGTAGGGGGATTGTGCTAGAGAGCATTCAGGAGAGGTTAGGGGAGGAGGATAGGAAGGGGTTAGGTGGAAGAATAACGATTGAAATGTATGGCCAGCGGTGCAAGGGTTACGCATGGGGAAGACACCTGGGGTGGATGGGTTAACTGGGGATTTCTATGTGTTATTGGGATGTTTTGAAGGATGTTTTAGTAAAGGTGCTGAATCAAATGAAGGATAGGGGTACGATGGATGAGGTGCAGAGGACTGGGGTGGTGGTGTTAGTACCAAAAGGCAAGGACAGTGATGTTTTGAGAGGGTATAGGGCAATAACTTTGTTATGCTCTGATTACAAGATTTTTGCCAAGATATTAGTGAATAGGATGAAAAGGGTGTTGAAAAAGGTTTTAAAGGAAGGTCAATTTGGTTTACCAGGACGTAGCATTAGGACGATGCATAGGAGAATTAAGATTTTCGTGGAACTGAAGGAAGGGGGAGGGGTTCTGGGGTTAGATTGGGAAACGGCATATGATATTGTAGACAGGGAGATGTTATATGAGATCTTAGGGAGGCAGGGGTTTGGCGGGGAAATTGTTAGGTGGGTAAGAACCTTGTATGATAGTGCCTTGGCGAGGGTACAGGTTAATGGTAGGTTAGGGGTTCAGGTGAGGTTTGAGAGGGGTCTGAGGCATGGTTGTTCCCTATCTCAGATCTTTTTTGGGTGTCTGCAGGACCCCTTTTATAGGTTGGTTCGTGAGGGGGTATGAGATGGGGATGAAAAGTGGTGTTGTGTATTAGGCATAGTAGGTTATGTTGATGACTACAATTATGGTGGGGAGTAGTGAGGGTTTAGGAAATGTTAATAAGATTATTGAGGTGTTTGGAGGGGCTACTGGGATGGGTATCAATAGAGCGAAATCTAGATTGATGGAGGTAGGTTCATGGGTGGGTGGGCCGTTGGGGAGTAGGGTGGGTGGATGTGTGTTGATAGCTTAAAATATGTGGGTCATTTATAGTCATAGTAGTCTGTTGGCAAGGGAATTAAATTTGGAGTTAGTGGTGAACAAAGCGCTAGGTTTTTGTTTTATATTTTATTGAAAAAAAAAACATACAAAACACATGAAAAGACAGAAACAGCATACAGATTGGTAAACTTAAATTACAAGCACTAAAAATTTCTTTTGCTTGGCAATGCAACAACAAAGGTCAACATATTACCTACTTAAGAAAACATACAAAGGAAAAATACAATGCACTAACCCAGAAAAACATATCAGCCAATGCTTAACATCCATGAACAGGAAAAAGATAATGAACCAGATGTACATAACCCCGAAGGCATAATTCACAAACAGCCACTAAAAGACATAAGTGACAATATGACAAAAGATACAAAATATAGTCCTCACCCGAGGGCTTAGTATTTACACGTCTGTATTGCACAGACAGCGACCAAAGGAAACTTTATTATATTACAAATTTATAAGACAATATAATACACAACAAGTGAAACAATATAATAATAATTGCCAACAGTCCCGTCCCCTACAAATCTACACACACTGTTGACCATTGATGTTAATCAATAATAAATTACACAGTAAGCAAAAACATACCAATTCACAAAAATCATAGCACAATACTTGTACACACATCTCAAAACAGACAACTTTTTATACAAG
>WNWK01014315.1:0-51794 GCA_009830355.1 Cherax destructor | reverse complement strand
ATACTGCTCACAAGGTCATTATTAAAGGTCTCAACAAAAAGGAACACATAAGTGTATTCAGTCAGTCACATGTGCAACAAAAGGTACATCATGTTGATCAGAGGTATATTAAAACATTTCCGTTTGAATACCACCAGGAAGAATGGTAATACCTATATCTAGTGAAATTGTGTAGAAATAGTTTGATATATATCTGTTCTAATGGAAGACTCTGTTCATTAGACAATGTTGAATGAACCTGAATCAGGATGCCTCCATAGATATGTGTGTGGATTTCAAGTCACCTACAATTACACATTATCATGACTATTTAAGAGTGACAACAGTGATTACCATTATGATTACTGCAAACTGAGTTCCAATGCTTTTGTGTCTTGCATTATGTCTCAATAATAGGTAGGTTTCCAGTTCAGGCCTGAGTTGGGAGCTCAAGTAATTAGACTTATCAGTAAGGAGCATACAAATTAAATATGTGTGGTACTGGGAAGATTTTCATAGCTTGATGTAACAGCCCAAACACTGACTAGCTCATTCGCCCTATGTAAGGGATGAGGGTGCTCAATCTGACCAGTTCTGTTACCCTTAATTCTATTTATGTCCCTCCATGCTCGGCTAAGTGGGGTGTGAGCAATGAGACCATTGACAAATTTTTCCCAGTCAGTTTGCCGCAGCTCTGTCATACGCTCTCTGGCAGCAGCCAGGGCAGTTTGAAAGAGCTTCAGCATTCCAGGGGTATGATGTTTTCTATAGGCTAGGCCTAGTCGGCGAGCAGTACGTTTCAATGTTCGAAGTTTAGGATCATTGTAATAAGTATGGTTATTATAAGAGGTGTGATTGTTATGGAAGTTGGTTGGGTTAAGAGTTCCAGGAGGTTTTTGAGGCGGCTCTAAGTAGTTCTGAATACTGCTCACAAGGTCATTGTTAAAGGTCTCAACAGAGGAACACTCATAGGAATTATACCAGTCAGTCACATGTGCAACAAAGTCCTCATGTTGATCAGGGGGAACATTAAAACGTTTCCGTTTGAATATTCCACCAGGGAGGATAGTATTACCTATATCTAGTGAGGTTAGCCTTGGGAAATGGTCTGATGATATATCTGATACAATGGTAGACTCACAGCTGGCAGAAGTAATGTTGAAGCCAAGACACAGATCAAGGATGCCTCCATAGATATGTGTGGGTTCAAGGTCACCTACAATTTGCACATTATCATGACTATTTAACAGTGACAACAGTAGGTTACCATTACGATTACCAAACTGTGAGCTTCCAATGCTTTTGTGTCTTGCATTATAATCTCCAATGATAAGAGTAGGCTCAGACGGAGCACAAGTTGGGAGCTCCAAGTAATTGAACTTATCAGCAGGAGCATACAAATTAAATATGTTGAGAGCAAAGTTCCCAATATAAATCCTAACACCATGGTATTGCAGTCCCTCTGTTTTCTTATGTGTGAGAAGTTGATGGGGAAGTGATTTTTTAATATATAGAACACAAGAGTTAGTATATTTGAGGTTATATGCAACAAATGATGGCAATTTAGGGGGCTGGGATTTTTCAGGGACTCTGCACTCTTGTAGACGGACAAATGTCACGGTGAAAGAAAACACAAAAACGGCGTCAATGATGCTGAAGATAGTTGAGGGAGACATTAAGGGTTGGTTAGTGGGTTTAAAACCCAGCGACTACACAAGATACTCTAATAGTTAAAATAGGGATTAACGTACTCTCAGCATATATATACAATGAGAAATATACCTCTCGACCCGGGAGACATCCGCATTCCATTAATTAAGGCCCAGCTCGCAAGTCTTTATGGCCCCAGACCTAAACACTAGTACAGTCAGACGCCTCACTTCCTGAGTCAACACGTCTACATTCTACCAACAGAGGCAGACACCATTCCCACGAGCCCTCATAGGGCGGGGAAGGTGCCAGAGCCAGAGCTTGCTACCACCTGCAGCTCACAAGACTGCCATTCCCACGAGCCCTCTGGGGCCGGGAAGATAGCAGACCAGAGGCCTAGCTTCTCCCTACGAGCCCCGTGAGGGCGAGGAATGGGGCTAGGCCTGGGTACAGTTGGTCCCGAAAGCTGAGAAGGTACTTGTACCTCCTCCCATAGGAGACATAGGTCTCACGACACTCCCAAGACAGGGAGCCAAGGCCGGGTCACCATCTGGAAAGGACCCGGGCTGGGAGAGTACCCGCGAATCAAGAACAACAACAATTCTACCAACACCAGCGTTGAAATCCCGGTCGATTGATAAATTGGGTTTAACGCCTAAAAGTAACTAGACTACACGAGGTTCATTAATCCCTAAAATAGGGAATAAAATTAACTCTCAGTATATAAACACCGTTCGGAAAAAATCATGAATTTAGACCCAACTCGCATGCAAATGTTAGAGAAATGTTAATGCATTTTAGCGTGTTCTGACCAGTGAGGCTATTGACTTAGTGTTTTATGTTATTATTATAATAACAGTCCCTTTGTATTGGGGAAGGGCTCTTGATGCAAGGAATTAGAGCTCCCTTCCCCTTCCTCGAATCAAACTTGATTTCCTGGTACATTCCACAGCTGAATAATTCTTACGGATTTAGTGTTTTCCATGAATATATTAATACTCCCTATTCAAACTGCATCAATCTCCACCTCTCATCAATTATCTATCTTTACTCATCAATCCTCCAGCTTCTAACATTAATCCTCTATTTGTCCTCATCAGTTCTCTATCTACCCCATCAGTCCACATCTACCCCAATCTATCATCAATCCTCTATCTACCCCAATCTATCATCAATCCTCTATCTACCCCAATCTATAATCAATCCTCTATCTACCCTTATCAATCATATATCTACCCCATCAGTCCTCTATCTGCCCTTATCAATTCTCTATTTGCCGCCATCAATCATCTATCTACCCTCATCAATCCTCCGATTACCCTAATCAATCTTCTATCCACCCTAATCAATCGTTTATCCACCCTTATTAATCCTGTATCTACTCTCACCAATCCTCTAAACTCATCAATCCTAAAAACTCATCAATCCTTTACCTTTCATCATTAATACTCCCTCTTTATGAATCCTGTATCTACTATCATCAAAACTCCACAACCATCAATCCTCTACTATCATCAATACTCCCTCTTCATCCAACATTAATACACCCTCTTCAGCCATATTCTATCTTCCATCATCAATACTCCATCTTCATCAATAATTTTTACATCTATGCGTCAAATACTCACATGAATATTGGAGAGGTTTGCCCAGCCCATCAATGACTCAAGTCAAGGTAAGAGAGTTGTGAGTCTGTCTATAACCTAATCTAACTTTGTATGTATGTACTCACCTAGTTGTGGTTGCAGGGGTCGAGTCACAGCTCCTGTGTGTTTACCTGGAGTTTACCTGGAGAGAATTCCAGGGGTCAACGCCCCCGCGGCCCGGTCTGTGACCAGGCCTCATGTTGGACCAGAGCCTGATCAACCAGGCTGTTACTACTGGCCGCACGCAGTCCAACGTACGAACCACAGCCTGGCTGGTCAGGTACCGACTTTAGGTGCCTGTCCAGTGCCTGCTTCAAGACAGCCAGAGGTTTGGTGGTAATTCCCCCTTATGTATGCTGGGGGGCAGTTGAACAATCTTGGGCCCCTGACACTTATTGTGTTGTCCCTCAACGTGCTAGTGGCACCCCTGCTTTTCATTGGGGGGATGTTACATCGCCTGCCGAGTCTTTTGCTTTCGTAGGGAGTGATTTTCGTGTGCAAGTTTGGTACTAATCCCTCGAGAATTTTCCATGTGTATATAACAATGTATCTCTCCCGCCTGCGTTCTAGGGAGTACCCAGTAATTAAGGTGGTTTATCGCACTTATGGGTGCCGTGAAGGTTCTCTGCACATTTTCAAGGTCAGCAATTTCACCTGCCTTGAAAGGTGCAGTTAGTGAGCAGCAATATTCTAGCCTAGATAGAACAAGCGATCTGTAAAGTGTCAACATGGGCTTTGCATCCCCGGTTTTGAAGGTTCTCATTATCCATCCTGTCATTTTTCTAGCAGATCCCAGGTCTTTGACATTAGTTTTTCGCTCTATTGTGTGGTTGAATTAGTTTTGTACTCCGATGAGATTTTAATTTCTTCACGTTTTCCGTATCGGAGTAATTGAAATTTCTCATCATTGAACTTCATATTGTTTTCTGCAGCCCATTTAAAGATTTGGTTTATGTCTGCTTGGAGTCTTGCAGTGTCTTCAACGGTGGACACTGTCATACAGATTCGGGTGTCATCTGCAAAGGAAGACACGGCACTGTGGCTTATATCCCTGTCTATGTCCGATATGAGGATGAGGAACAGGATGGGAGCGAGTACTGTGCCTTGTGGAACAGAGCTTTTCACAGTAGCTGCCTCAGACTTTACTCTGTTGATTACTACTCTTTGTGTTCTACTTGTTAGGAAATTATAGATCCATCTACCAACTTTTCCTGTTATTCCTTTATCACGCATTTTGTGTGCTATCACACCATGGTCACACTTGTCAAAGGCTTTTGCAAAGTCTGTGTATATAACATCTGCATTCTGTATATGTGTGTGTGTGTGTGTGTGTGTGTGTGTGTGTGTGTGTGTGTAGGTGACGCGTGTTGTACTTACCTAATTGTGGTTGCAGGGGACGATTCATAGCTCCTGGCCGTACTCACCTAGTTGTGGTTGCAGGCGATTCATAGCTGCCCCGCCACTTCACTGGTCGCTACTAGGTCACTCTTCCTGTTCCATGAGCTTTATCATACCTCTTCTTAAAGCTATGTATGGATCTTGCCTCCACTACTTCACTTTCCAGACTATTCCACTTCCTGACAACTCTGTAACTGAAGAAATACTTCCTAACATCCCTGTGATTTATCTGAGTCTTCAACTTCCACCTGTGACCCCTTGTTGCTGTGTCCCATCTCTGGAACATTCTGTCTCTGTCCACCATGTCGATTCCTCTCAGTATTTTATATGTCGTTATCATATATTCCCTATCTCTCCTGTCCTCCAGTGTCGTCAGGTCGATTTCCCTTAACCTCTCCTCGTAGGACATACCCCTTAGCTCCGGGACTAGTCTTGTTGCAAACCTTTGCGCTTTCTCTAGTTTCCTTACGTGCTTGGCTAGGTGTGGGTTCCAAACTGGTGCTGTATACTTCAACATAGGCCTAACGTACACAGTGTACAGATGTCGGAATGCTGTTCTTAGGTTTGCTAGGCGCCCGTATGCTGCAGCAGTTATTTGGTTGATGTGCGCCACAAGAGATGTGCCTGGTGTTATACTCACCCCAAGATCCTTTTCCTTGAGTGAAGTTTGTAGTCTCTGGCCCCCTAGACTGTACTCCGTCTGCGGTCTTCTTTGCCCTTCCCCAATCTTCATGACTTTGCACTTGGTGGGGTTGAACTCCAGGAGCCAGTTTCTGGATCAGGCCTGCAGCCTGTCCAGATCCGTTTGTAGTTCTGCCTGGTCTTCGTCCGATTGAATTATTCTCATCAGCTTCACATCATCTGTGTATATGTATATATATTATATATATATATATATATATATATATATATATATATATATATATATATATATATATATATATATATATATATATATATATATATATATATATATATATATATATATATATATATATATATGTAGGTTGGTAGACAGCAACCACCAGGAGGTACTACCTGTCCTGCCAGGTGACTGTGAAACAGAAACCTGAAACTGTTTACATGATGGTAGGATTGCTGGTGTCTTTTTCTGTCTCATAAACACGCTGGATAACAAGTATATCTAGCTACTTCTACTTACACTTTAGGTCACACTACACTGGCATACACATGCATATATATACATACACACATCTAGGTTTTTCTTCTTTTCTTAATAGCTCTTGTTCTTTTTATTTTCTCTATTGTCCATGGGGAAGTGGAAAAGAATCTTTCCTCCGTAAGCCATGCGTGTCGTATGAGGCGACTAGGATGCCGGGAGCAATGGGCTAGTAACCCCTTCTCCTGTACAAATCTACTAAAAACGAGAAGAAGAAAACTTTATAAAATTGGGTTGTCTGAATGTGCGTGGATGTAGTGCGATGATAAGAAAGAGATGATTGCCGATGTTATGAATGAAAAGAAGCTGGATGTCCTGGCCCTAAGCGAAACAAAGCTGAAAGGGGTAGGCGAGTTTCAGTGGGAGAAATAAATGGATTAAGTCAGGAGTATCTGGAGAGTTAGAGCTAAGGAAGGGGTAGCAATAATGTTGAAGGATCAGTTATGGAAGGAAAAGAGGGAATATAAATGTAAATTCAAGGATTATGTGGATTAAAATAAGGGTCGGATGCGAAAAGTGGGTCATAATAAGCGTGTATGCACCTGGAGAAGAGAGGAGTGTAGAGGAGAGAGAGAGATTTTGGGAGATGTTAAGCGAATGTATAGGAACTTTTGAACCAAATGAGAGAGTAATTGTGGTAGGGGACCTAAATGCTAAAGTGGGAGAAACATGCAGAGAGGGTGTAGTAGGTAAGTTTGGGGTGCCAGGTGTAAATGATAATGGGAGCCCTTTGATTGAACTTTGTATAGAAAGGGGTTTAGTTATAGGTAATACATATTTTAAGAAAAAGAGGATAAATAAGTATACAAGATATGATGTAGGGCGTAATGACAGTAGTTTGTTGGACTATGTATTGGTAGATAAAAGACTGTTGAGTAGACTTCAGGATGTACATGTTTATAGAGGGGCTACAGATATATCAGATCACTTTTTAGTTATAGCTACAGTGGGAGTAAAAGGTAGATGGGATACAAGGAAAATAGAATCAGTAAGTAAAAGAGAGGTGAAGGTTTATAAACTAAAAGAGGAGGCAGTTAGGGTAAGATATAAACAACTATTGGAGGATAGATGGGCTAGTGAGAGTGTAGGCAATGGGGTTGAAAATGTATGGGGTAGATTTAAAAATGTAGTGTTAGAGTGTTCAGCAGAAGTTTGTGGTTACAGGCGAGTGGGTGCGGGAGGGAAGAGGAGCGATTGGTGGAATGATGATGTAAAGAGAGTAGTAAGGAGAAAAAGTTAGCATATGAGAGGTTTTTACAAAGTAGAAGTGATGCAAGGAGGGAAGAGTATATGGAGAGAAAAAGAGAGGTTAAAAGAGTGGTGAAGCAATGTAAAAGAGAGCAGATGAGAGAGTGGGTGAGATGTTATCAGCAAATTTTGTTGAAAATAAGAAAAAGTTTTGGAATGAGATTAATAAGTTGAGGAAGCCTAGAGAACAAATGGATTTGACAGTTAAAAATAGGAGAGGAGAGTTATTAAATGGAGAGTTAGAGGTATCGGGAAGATGGAGAGAATATTTTGAGGATTTGTTAAATGTTGATGAAGACAGGGAAGCTGTGATTTCGTGTGTAGGGCAAGGAGGAATAACATCTTGAAGGAGTGTGGAAGAGCCAGTTGTGGGTGTAGGGGAAGTTCGTGAGGCAGTGGGTAGAATGAAAGGGGTAAGGCAGCTGGGATTGATGGGATAAAGATAGAAATGTTAAAAGCAGGTGGGGATATAATTTTGGAGTGGTTGGTGCTATTATTTAATAAATGTATGGAAGAGGGTGTATTGTTCAGCTTTTGTTCTTGTATAAAGGCAAAGGGGACAAAAGAGAGTGCAAAAATTATAGGGGAATAAGTCTGTTGAGTGTACCTGGTAAAGTGTATGGTAGAGTTATTATTGAAAGAATTAAGAGTAAAACAGAAAGCAGGATAGCAGATGAACAAGGGGGCTTTAGGAAAGGTAGGGGGTGTGTAGACCAAGTGCTTACAGTGAAACATATAGGTGAACAGTATTTGGATAAGGGTAAAGATGTTTTTGTGGCATTTATGGATTTGGAAAAGGCGTATGATAGGGTAGATAGGGGGTCAATGTGGCAGATGTTGCAGGTGTATGGAATAGGAGGAAGGTTACTGAAAGCAGTGAAGAGTTTTTATGAGGATAGTGAGGCTCAGGTTAGAGTGTGTAGGAGGGAAGGGACTATTTCCCAGTAAAAGTGGGCCTTAGACAAGGATGTGTGATGTCACCGTGGTTGTTCAATATATTTATAGATGGGGTTGTAAGAGAAGTGAATGCGAGGGTCTTGGCAAGAGGTGTTGGGCTAAAAGATAAAGAAGCAAATACAAAGTGGGAGTTGTCACAGTTGCTTTTTGCTGATGACACTGTGCTTTTGGGAGATTCTGAAGAGAAGCTGCAGAGGTTGGTGGATGAATTTGGTAGGGTGTGTAAAAGAAGAAAATTGAAAGTGAATATAGGAAAGAGTAAGGTGATGAGGATAACAAAAAAAATAGGTGACGAAAGATTGGATATCAGATTGGAGGGAGAGAGTATGGAGGAGGTGAATGTATTCAGATATTTGGGAGTGGACATGTCGGTGGATGGGTCTATGAAGGATGAGGTGAATCATAGAATTGATGAGGGAAAAGGGTGAGTGGAGCACTTCGAGTCTGTGGAGACAAAGAACCTTGTCCATGGAAGTAAAGAGGGAATGTATGAGAGTATAGTTATACCAACGCTCTTATATGGGTGTGAAGCATGGGTGATGAATGTTGCAACGAGGAGAAGGCTGGAGGCAGTGGAGATGTCATGTCTGAGGTCAATGTGTGGTGTGAATATAATGCAGAGAATTCGGAGTTTGGAAATTAGGAGGAGGTGCGGGATTACCAAAACGATTGTCCAGAGAGCTGAGGAGGGTTGTTGAGGTGGTTTGGACATGTAGAGAGAATGGAACGAGACAGAGTGACTTCGAGAGTGTATAAATCTGTAGTGGAGGGAAGGCGGGGTAGGGGTCGGCCTAGGAAAGGTTGGAGGGAGGGGTAAAGGAAGTTTTGTGTGCGAGGGCTTGGACTTCCAGCAAGCATGTGTGAGCGTATTTGATAGGAGTGAATGGAGGCATATGGTTTTAATACTTGACGTGCTGTTGGAGTGTGAGCAAAGTAACATTTATGAAGGGATTCAGGAAACCGGCAGGCCGGACTTGAGTTCTGGAGATGGAAGTACAGTGCCGGCACTCTGAAGGAGGGTGTTAATGTTGCAGTTTTATAACTGTAGTGTAAAGCACCCTTCTGGCAAGACAGTGATGGAGTGAATGATGATGAAAGTTTTTCTTTTTCGGGCCACCCTGCCTTGGTGGGAATCGGCCGATGTGTTAATAAAAAAAAAAAAATAATATATACCGTGGCCTGTCTGTGACCAGGCCTCATTGTAGATCAGGGCCTGGTCAGGTACTGACTCTAGGTGCCTGTCCAGCGCCTTCTTGAAGACAGCCAGGGGTCTATTGGTAATCCCTCTGATGTATGCTGGGAGGCAGTTGAACAGTCTTGGGCCTCTGACACTTATTGTGTTGTCTCTCAACGTGCTAGTGGCACCCCTGCTTTTCATTGGGGGGGACGTTACATCGCCTGCCGAGTCTTTTGCTTTCGTAGGGAGTGACTCTCGTGTGCACGTTTGGTACTAAGCCCTCTAGAATTTTCCAAGTGTACATAATAATGTATCTCTCCCACCTGCGTTCTAGGGAGTACAGGTTTAGGAACTTCAAGCGTCCTCCTAATTTCCACACTCCGAATTTTCTGCATAATATTTACACCACACATTGCCCTTAGACAGGACATCTCCACTGCCTCCAGCCGCCTTCTCGCTGCAGCATTTACAACCCATGCTTCACACCCATATAAGAGTGTTGGTACCACTATACTTTCGTACATTCCCTTCTTTGCCTCCATGGATAACGCTTTTTGTCTCCACAGATTCAACTCAATTCAAGATTTATTTCTCTGTAAAAAATTACAATGTGTGTTTTACATCTAAAGAGAATAATTACAAAGATGGCCGTTAGCATGCCTAGCATGCCTGGGCATGCTAGGCCTTTCGGGCAGACTTAATACTAGTACAAATTACATATGAATACAAATTTCAAATGATTAAATAGATTGACAATAGTGAGGTAGTTCAGAATATTTAGATTGTAAAAAAAATAGTAATAAGAATGGTTTTGTCTTGGCATGTTACACAGTTTCTATTAAAGCTACAATATTGGAATATCTCAGGCAAACTTAAGACTAGTTTCAGATTTATTAGACAATAACTATATTCGGGATTTTATGTTTACTGTCCTTTGGGTCAGTGTTGGTGTAGATGAGGAGGATGTGTGTGTGTGTGTGTTTAGGTGATGGTGGGGTGTGTTAGTGAGATAAGATGTTTTTTGATGATAGTGTTGAAAATGGTGGCTGAGTCTGCAGTTTTGGAGTTTTCAGGTAGGGAGTTCAAGATTTTATGCCCTTTAATGTACATTGAACGTTTGTATAGATTTAGCCGGACTCGTGGAATGTCATAGAGATTTTTGTGTCTGGTGTCTGCCCCTAATGCCATGGCATGCCAGTGGCTCTCCTTGCATTACAGGTTTATAATTGTAACTACCAATAACAGTGTACACTTGTAACATGAATCGAAATACAAATATTATTATATTAATATATTATTATTATTATTGTTAATGAAGAGCTTGGGGAAAGCGATCACAAATCACTTAGTTTTAATATATCATGGAATTACCCAGGTAACTGCAATCAAGTCTCAGTTCCAGACTTTCGTGTAGCCGACTTCATGGGGCTGAGAAATTACCTAGGTGGGCTAAATTGGGATGACCTGACTATGGGTCAGGTAGGTGGTTTTGGTTGCCAATATGACGTTTTTCAGAGCGTAGTTCTAGCTGCCCAGACAACTTTTGTTCCAAGTAGGGAAATTAGATCTAACAAAAATGATCCTAAATGGATGAACAATAGATTAAAACATCTCATTGGTCAAAAGAGAGCATATATAGGCGTATCAAAAGAGGGGATGGACAGATAAGAAATCAATATTATCAATTAAAGAGAGAAATAAAAAAAGGAATAAGAAAAGCAAAAAGGGATTATGAGGCTAAGGTCGCAAGGGATTCGAAGACTAACCCAAAAGGGTTCTTTCAGGTATACAGAAGTAAGATTAGGGACAAGATAGGCCCACTTAAGAGTAACTCAGGACAGATCACGGACAGTGATAAGGATATGTGTGAAATTTTCAATACTTACTTCCTCTCAGTTTTTACTCAGGAAGATACTAGCAGAATTCCAGAAATAATAAATTATGTAGAGCTGGAAGATAACAGACTATGCTCGATTGGGGTAACTAGTGACATGGTCCTCAGACAAATAGAGAAATTAAAACCTAACAAATCCCCAGGCCCTGATGAACTGTTTGCAAGAGTTTTAAAGGAATGTAAAGAGGAACTTAGCAAACCTTTGGCAAATCTTTTCAATATATCACTACAAACTGGCATAGTGCCAGACAAGTGGAAAAGGGCAAATGTAATACCTATTTACAAGGCAGGTGACAGGTCCTTAGCTTCGAACTATAGACCAATAAGCCTTACCTCCATAGTTGGTAAATTTATGGAATCAATAATTGCCGAGGCAATTCGTAGCCATCTTGAAAAGCATAAATTGATTAATGAATCTCAACACGGTTTTACAAAGGGGCGTTCATGTCTTACGAATTTATTAACTTTTTCACTAAGGTGTTTGAGGAAGTAGATCATGGTAATGAATATGATATTGTGTATATGGACTTCAGTAAGGCTTTCGATAAAGTTCCACATCAGAGGCTACTGAGGAAACTTAAGGCACACGGAATAGGAGGAGAAATTTTTCCTGGGTAGAGGCATGGTTGACTAATAGGCGGCAGAGAGTTTGCATAAATGGAGAGAAATCAGAATGGGGGCGTGTCTCAAGCGGTGTTCCACAGGGTCAGTTTTGGGCCCCTGTTGTTTACAATTTACATAAACGACATAGATGAGGGAATAAATAGTAGCATAAGTAAATTTGCTGATGACACCAAAATAGGCCGTCCAATTCATTCAAACGAGGACATTAGAGCACTCCAGGATGATTTGAATAGACTGATGCAGTGGTCGGAGAAGTGGCAGATGCAGTTTAATGTAAACAAATGCAAAGTTCTAAATGTTGGGCAGGACAATAACCATGCCACATATAAGCTGAATAATATAGATCTTATTACTTGTAATTGCGAGAAGGATTTAGGAGTTCTGGTTAGTAGTAATCTGAAGCCTAGACAACAGTGCATAAGTGTTCGCAATAAAGCTAACAGAATCCTTGGCTTCATATCAAGAAGTATAAATAACAGAAGTCCTCAGGTTGTTCTTCAACTCTATATATCTTTGGTTAGGCCTCATTTAGATTATGCTGCACAGTTCTGGTCACCGTATTACAGAATGGATATAAATGCACTGGAAAACGTACAGAGGAGGATGACAAAGTTGATCCCATGTATCAGAAATCTTCCCTATGAGGATAGACTGAGGGCCCTGAATCTGCACTCTCTAGAAAGGCGTAGAATTAGGGGGATATGATTGAGGTGTACAAATGGAAAACAGGAATAAACAAAGGGATGTAAATAGCGTGCTGAAAATATCCAACCAAGACAGGACTCGCAGCAATGGTTTCAAGTTGGAAAAGTTCAGATTCAGGAAGGATATAGGAAAGCACTGGTTTGGTAATAGAGTTGTGGATGAGTGGAACAAACTCCGAGTACCGTCATAGATGCTAAGACGTTGTGTAGTTTTAAAAATAGGTTAGATAAATACATGAGTGGGTGTGGATGGGTGTGAGCTTGTACTAGGTCAGATGCAGTGCTCCTTCCTTAAGTGAATGTAACCTGACCTGTACTAATTCCTTAAGTGGAAGTGACCTGACCAGGTGGTCGGCTGGACAATTATATGAGTGTGTGCGGTTGGGTGTGAATTGGTCCTGACTAGGTTGTGCTACTAGGTCAGATGCAGTGCTCCTTCCTTAAGTGAATGTAACCTGACCTGGCTGGGTCGGGGCATTGGCTTAAGCCGTTGGAGATTTGGACCTGCCTCGCATGGGCCAGTAGGCCTGCTGCAGTGTTCCTTCTTTCTTATGTTCTTATGTTCTTATGTTCTTATGTTCTTATTGTGTCTATGGGTCCTGTCACAACTATCAAGAAAGCGTTTTAGTTCAGGGTTAATATTGGAATTTATGGTTCTGTACATGTAGGTTGCACAGTAGTAAGTGTGGATGTTCTGGACAGTGAGTAAATTTAGGTCTTTGAAGAGTGGGGGGTTAGCCTGGGATTGGATTGCGTGATAATTCTTACTTCGGTTTTTTGTTGAGTTAATATTGGTTTTAGGTGAGTTGTTGCTGTTGATCCCCAAGCACATATGGCATAGGTGAGGTAGGGATAGATGAGTGGATAGTATAGTGTGAGTAGAGCTGATTGCGGTACAGATACCTCTATGGTTAACCTCATCCTTCATAAACCCATCCGCTGACAAGTCAACTCCCAAATTTCTGAAAACATTTACTTCTTCCATAATCCCTCTCTCCAATGTGATATCCAATTTTTCTTTATTTAAATCGCTTGATGCTCTCATCACCTTACTCTTATCTATGTTCACTTTTAACTTTCTACCTTTACACACTCTCCCAAACTCGTCCACTAAACTTTGCAACTTTTCTTTAGAATCTCCCATAAGCACAGTATCATCAGCAAAAAGTAACTGTGTCAACTCTCATTTTGCATTTAACTCCCATAATTTAATCCACCCCTCTCCCCAACACCCTAGCATTTACTTCTTTACAACCCCATCTATAAATATATTAAACAACCATGGTGACATTCACATCCCTGTCTAAGACCTACTTTTACCGGGAAGTAATCTCCCTCTCTCCTACACACCCTAACCTGAGCCTCACTATCCTCATAAAAACTCTTTACAGCCTTCAGTAACTTACTACCTATTCCATACACTTGCAACATTTGCCACATTGCTCCCCTATCCACTCTATCATATGCCTTTTCTAAATCCATAAATGCAATGAAAACTTCCCTACCTTTGTCTAAATACTGTTCACATATATGCTTCAATGTAAACACTTGATCTACACATCCCCTACCCACTCTAAAGCCTCCTTGCTCATCTGCAATCCTACTCTCTGTCTTACCTCTAATTCTTTCAATAATAACCCTACCGTACACTTTACCTGGTATACTCAGCAAACTTATTCCCCTATAATTCTTACAATCTCTTTTATCCCCTTCCCTTTATATAAAGGAACTATACATGCTCTCTGCCAATCCCTAGGTACCTTCCCCTCTTTCATACATTTATTAAACAAAAATACCAACCACTCCAACACTATATCCCCCCTGCTTTTAACATTTCTGTCATAATCCCGTCAGTTCCAGCTGCTTTACCCCCTTTCATTCTACGTAATGCCTCACGCACCTCCCCCACACTCACATCCTGCTCTTCTTCACTCCTAAACGATGTTGTACCTCCCTTGCCAGTGCATGAAATTACCACCTCCCTTTATTCATCGACATTTAAAAGATCCTCAAAATTTTCCCGCTATCTACCTGTTGCGCCTCTACTAACTTACCCTAGTGGTAATCGTTATTTTCTTTAATAGTACATTGCGTTCATTTCCTTTAACCCTATACCGCGCCGGCATCACATACGAGGCGCAAAAAGCATGGTTTTCATGGCGCCATGAGCACAAAGCATATCCTCAGAAAGACTTCAAATTTCACTCCAACCAATCACAAGCCTTCTGAACGGAGCTTGAATGTGTTGTCACTTGGGTGTTGTCGACTGCTATTGGCTGGGAGCTCCAGAAGTCTTCAGTACTGTCTGAAGTGTTGAAGGAGGAGCATTTCCAGCCTGACTCTCTTGATATTTCACCAATTTACACCACTCCAGAATGTCGGTAAGTTACTGAATGTGTTTCCAGTGCATTATTGAATGTTTTATCCTCATTTTGAGATGCAAATGAATTGCCTGAGGTATTTATAAGTAACAAATGAATGCACTTGAAGTTTTGTTTACATTTTTGGTATCATTTATGAGGCTCGGCCTGACAAGTATAGAATGTCATTTGCCACTGAGTGTATCATATGTGAGGCCAAAACAGACAATGGTGATAACAAATTTACCAATGAAGGTATCATATATCATGGATTAACAAATAACAATAAGGCCATCTTTGTCAATAATAGCTACCAATTGCATGCTGAATCAAATTCATTGATATATGAGTGCTTTTACCTTGTAAATATATAAAATTTGCTCAATTTCGAGGCTCATTTTGTGTTTTCTGTTCATTTCAGTTAAACACAAATGTTTTATGGATCAAGGGCTCAAAGAAAAAGGATTACATTGTGCCAGAGTTATGTGATGACAGTGACAGTAATGAGGAAGTGGATAAGAAACAAGATGCATAAATACCTCTGATAAAAATGTTTGTCACAATAAATACAGAAAGGATACTCATTTGGTGCCATATCCATATTTTTGTAACATTTTTGCAATTTTTGTATAATGTCAAATACTATAAATGTGTTAAAATTATTGAAATCAAGTTACTGTGCCTTTGGTTTAACCAGTTGTTTATTAATAAACCTTAAATATATATATATGCCTTTATTATCAGTTATTAGTAGCTGTTATGATTCTTTTAGACACATACCGTTGTCAGGAATGGCATCAAATATGATGCGAATCTGTCACCTATAGTTTAACCTTTGTTGGGATTGGCCTCAATTTGATTCTGCCAAAAAGGCCATTTTATGGACCAAAAATAAATAAACTTGAAAAAGGACCACAAATAAATAGGTCTTGTGGCTTATATTATCAGAATATAGGTTGCAAATGTTGCAAATTCTCAAATTTAATTCATGGCCCGGTAAAGGGTTAATAGCTAAATTGGAAATGAATGTCCTTGTATAATTATTAAGATTTGTTTGTATATTTATTGTGGCCACATTTGTAAATATATGTTATATTGTGTTATGTTAGGTTACCGGTCTGCGTACCGGAGGATGGTACTATATTGTGTTATGTTAGGTTACCGGTCTGCGTACCGGAGGATGGTACTATATTGTGTTATGTTAGGTTACCGGTCTGCGTACCGGAGGATGGTACTGGTATAAACTCTAATCGGTTGTTAAACACCTCCCCCCCCCTCTTCTGTGTCATGCGGGTTTACCTCCACGCTAGCTGTAGAGCTGGAGTCATTCTGGAGCTGCCAGCCAACAAGTCAACACTACTGCTCTGGGCTTATTAACTTACTGGCTGTTCATTTTCTTAAAGCCTGTATATTCTGTTAAATTGTATAATACTAGCTATTTCTCTGTAATCTTTAAAGTTTTAAGGCATAATCTACGCACTTAGAGAAGAACGTGCAGTAAGGGTTCATAATTATGTCTTATGTCTGTCATAATCTATTTCACTAATTCATTAAAATAAGTTTTAATGACTACCTAAATGCTAAAGTAGGAGAAACATGTAGAGAGGGTGTGGTAGATAAGTTTGGGGTGCCAGGTGTAAATGAAAATGGGAGCCCTTTGATTGAACTTTGTATAGAAAGGGGTTTAGTTATAGGTAATACATATTTTAAGAAAAAGAGGATTGGTAGATAAAAGACTGTTGAGTAGACTTCAGGATGTAAATGTTTATAGAGGGGCCACAGATATATCGGATCACTTTTTAGTTGTAGCTAAAGTGGGAGTAAAAGGTAGATGGGATACAAGGAAAATAGAAGCAGTAAGTAAGAGAGAGGTGAAGGTTTATAAACTAAAATAGGAGGCAGTTAGGGTAAGATATAAACAACTATTGGAGGATAGATGGGCTAGTGAGAGTGTAGGCAATGGGGTCGAAGATGTATGGAGTAGGTTAAAGAATGTAGTGTTAGAGTGTTCAGCAGAAGTTTGTGGTTACAGGAAAGTGGGTGCGGGAAGGAAGAAGAGCGATTGGTGGAATGATGACGTAAAGAGAGTAGTAAGGGAGAAAAAGTTAGCATATGAGAGGTTTTTACAAAGTAGAAGTGATGCAAGGAGGGAAGAATATATGAAGAAAAAAAAAGAGGTTAAGAGAGTGGTCAAGCAATGTAAAAAGAGAGCAAATGAGAGAATGGGTGAGATGTTATCAACAAATTTTGTTGAAAAAAGGAAAAAGGGTTGGAGTGAGATTAATAAGCTGAGGAAGCCTAGGGAACAAATGGATTTGACAGTTAAAAATAGTAGAGGAGAGTTATTAAATGGAGAGTTAGAGGTATCGGGAAGATGGAGGGAATATTTTGAGGAGTTGTTAAATGTTGATGAAGACAGGGAAGCTGTGATTTCGTGTATAGGGCAAGGAGGAATAACATCTTGTAGGAGTGCGGAAGAGCCAGTTGTGAGAGTGGGGGAAGTTCGTGAGGCAGTGGGTAGAATGAAAGGGGGTAAGGCAGCTGGGATTGATGGGATAAAGGTAGAAATGTTAAAAGCAGGCGGAGATATAGTTTTGGAGTGGTTGGTGCAATTATTTAATACATGTATGGAAGAGAGTAAGGTACCTAGGGACTGGCAGAGAGCGTGTATTGTTCCTTTGTATAAAGGCAAAGGGGACAAAAGAGAGTGCAAAAATTATAGGGAAATAAGTCTGTTGAGAATACCAGGTAAAGTGTATGGTAGAGTTATTATTGAAAGAATTAAGAGTAAGACGGAGAGCAGAATAGCAGATGAACAAGGTGGCTTTAGGAAAGGTAGGGGGTGTGTAGACCAAGTGCTTGCAGTAAAACATATAGGTGAACAGTATTTGGATAAGGGTAAAGAGGTTTTTGTGGCATTTATGGATTTGGAAAAGGCGTATGATAGGGTGGATAGGGAGGCAATGTGGCAGATGTTGCAGGTGTATGGAATAGGAGGTAGGTTACTGAAAGCAGTGAAGAGCTTTTATGAGGATAGTGAGGCTCAGGTTAGAGTGTGTAGGAGAGAGGGAGATTATTTCTCGGTAAAAGTAGGCCTTAGACAGGGATGTGTGATGTCACCATGGTTGTTCAATATATTTATAGATGGGGTTGTAAGAGAAGTGAATGTGAGGGTCTTGGCAAGAGGTGTGGGGTTAAAAGACAAAGAATCAAATACAAAGTGGGAGTTGTCACAGTTGCTTTTTGCTGATGACACTGTGCTTTTGGGAGATTCTGAAGAGAAGTTGCAGAGGTTGGTGGATGAATTTGGTAGGGTGTGTAAAAGAAGAAAATTGAAAGTGAATATAGGAAAGAGTAAGGTGATGAGGATAACAAAAAGATTAGGTGACGAAAGATTGGATATCAGATTGGAGGGAGAGAGTATGGAGGAGGTGAATGTATTCAGATATTTGGGAGTGGACATGTCAGCAGATGGGTCTATGAAGGATGCGGTGAATCATAGAATTGATGAGGGGAAAAGGGTGAGTGGTGCACTTCGGAGTCTGTGGAGACAAAGAACTTTGTCCATGGAAGTTAAGAGGGGAATGTATGAGAGTATAGTTATACCAACACTCTTATATAGGTGTGAAGCATGGGTGATGAAGGTCGCAACGAGGAGAAGGCTGGAGGCAGTGGAGATGTCATGTCTGAGGTCAATGTGTGGTGTGAATATAATGCAGAGAATTCGGAGTTTGGAAATTAGGAGGAGGTGCGGGATTACCAAAACTATTATCCAGAGGGCTGAGGAGGGGTTGTTGAGGTGGTTCGGACATGTAGAGAGAATGGAACGAAACAGAATGACCTCGAGAGTGTATAAATCTGTAGTGGAGGGAAGGCGGGGTAGGGGTCGGCGTAGGAAAGGTTGGAGGGAGGGGGTAAAAGATATTTTGTGTGCGAGGGGCTTGGACTTCCAGCAAGCGTGCGTGAGCGTGTTAGATAGGAGTGAATGGAGACAAATGGTTTTTAGGACTTGACGTGCTGTTGGAGTGTAGGCAAGGTAACATTTATGAAGGGTTTCAGGGAAACCGGCAGGCCGGACTTGATTCCTGGAGATGGGAATTACAGTGCCGGCACTCTGAAGGAGGGGTGTTAATGTTGCAGTTTTGTAGCTGTAGTGTAAGTGCGCCTCTGGCAAGACAGTGATGGAGTGAATGATGACGAAAGTTTTTCTTTTTCGGGCCACCCTGCCTTGGTGGGAATCGGCCGATGTGTTAATAAAAAAAAAAAAATATTACCCCTCAAACTCTCTATACAAATTGTTATGTTCTAATCGCAAAAGAAAGTACCAAATTAAGGTCGTAGAAAGACTTAGAAGTGTAACACTACCCAATACCTCCAGCTCCCCATTTACTAACCCCCCTACTCTGTTTTTAACTGACAAATCCATTCGTTCCCTAGGCTTTCTTACCTTGTTTATCTCACTCCAATTTTTTTTTTCAGCAAAATTTCTTGACAGAGCCTCTCCCACTCTTTCATCTGCTCTCCTTTTGCACTCTCTCACCACTCTCTTCACCTTTCTTTTACTCTCCACATACTCTGCTCTTCTATTAACACTTCTGTTTTGTAAAAACCTCTCATAAGCTACCTTTTTCTCTTTTATCACACCCTTTACTTCTTCATTCCACCACTCACTCCTCTTTCCTCCTGCACCCACCCTCCTATAACCACAAACTTCTGCCCCACATTCTAATACTGCATTTTTAAAACTATCCCAACTCTCTTCAACCCCCCCACTACTCCTACTTGCATTAGCCCACCTTTCTGCCAATAGTTGCTTATATCTCACCCTAACTTCCTCCTCCCTTAGTTTATACACTTTTACCTCTTACTTGCTGTTGCCATTTTCTTTTTGTCCCATCTACCTTTTACTCTAACTGTAGCTACAACTAAATAATGATCCGATATATCCGTTGCCCCTCTATAAACATGTACATCCTGAAGCCTACCCATCAACCTTTTATCCACCAATACATAATCTAACAAACTTCTTTCATTACGTGCTATATCATACCTTGTATACTTATCCTCTTTTTCGTAAAATATGTACTACTTATTACCAAACCTCTTTCTACACAGTTCAATTAACGGTTCCCCATTTACATTTACTCCTGCCACCCCAAATTTACCTACATTTTTACCCACTTTAGCATTAAGATCCCCAACCACAAGTACTCTCTCACTTGGTTCAAACTCCCCACGCACTCACTCAACATTTCCTAAAATCTCTCACTCTCCTCTACACTTCTCTCTTCTCCAGGTGCATAAACACTTACTATAACCCACTTTTCACATCCAACCTTTATTTTACTCCACATAATCCTTGAATTTATACATTTATATTCCCTCTTTACCTGCCATAACGATTAGTATTCAACATTATTACCACTCCTTCTTTAGCTCTAACTCTATTTGAAACCCCCCTGACTTAATCCCATTTATTTCTCCCCATTGAAACTCTCCTACCCCCTTCATCTTTGTCTCACTTAAAGCCAGGACATCCAGCTTCTTTTCATTCATAACATCTACAATTATCTCTTATCATTCGCACAACATCCACGCACATTCAGACATCCTACTCTGACGGTTTTCTTCTATTTCTTTTTAGTAAATCTATACAGGAAAAGGGGTTACTAGCCCATTGTTCCCGGCATTTTAGTTGACTTTTACAACACGCATGGCTTACGGAGGAAAGATTCTTATTCCACTTCCCCATGGATATGAAAGGAAAAGCAATAAGAACAAGAACTATTAAGATAAAATCAAAGAAAACTCAGATGAGTGTGTATACATAAACGTGTACATGTTTGTGTAGCGTGACCTAAGTGTAAGTAGAAGTAGCAAGACATACCTGAAATCTTGCATGTTTATGAGACAGAAAAAAGACACCAGCAATCCTACCATCATGTAAAACAAATACAGGCTTTCGTTTTACACTCACTTGGCAGGACGGTAGTACCTCACACACACACACACACACACACACACACACACAAGGTAGATAGAGACAGGATGTTCCAGAGAGGGGACACAGAAACAAGGGGACACAATTGGAAGCTGAAGACTCAGATGAGCCATAGAGTAGTCAGGAAGTGGAATAGTCTAGCAAGTGATGTAGTGGAGGCAGGAACCATACATAGCTTTAAGACGAGGTATGATAAAGCTCATGGAGCAAGGAGAGAAGGGACCCAGTAGCGGTCAGTGAAGAGGCGGGGCCAGGAGCTGAGTCTTGACCCCTGCAACCACAATTAGGTGAGTACACACACACACACATATATAGTATATATACATATATAGTATATATACATATATATATATATATATACATATATATATATATATACATATATATATATATACATATATATATATATATATATATATATATATATATATATATATATATATATATATATATATATATATAATATATATATATATATATATGTCGTGCCGATTAGGTAAAACTGGTCAATTAGCAAGAACTCATTTAAAATTAAGTCCTTTCTAAAAATTTCTCTTATACGTTTAAAGATATATTTTTTTCATTTATGTTAATGTAAAAAAAAATAATTTTATACCAAGAGAAACTTTGAAAACCTACCTAACCTTATTACAACAAGCGCAATTTAATTTAGCCTAATCCAACTAAATATATTTTAGATACGTTAACATTAATTCAATAATAAACAAACACAATGAAATATTTTTTTTTCTTTAGGTTCAGATTGATTTTGGCGAAGTTATTGCATACACAAATTTTCGCTTGTCTTATATGGCAAGAAGAGCGTTGCTATTTAAGCCAAAATCGCAAGTTTTACCTAATCGGCACGACATATATATATATATATATATATATATATATATATATATATATATATATATATATATATATATATACACATATATACGAGGGAGCTTTCTCCAAATTCAACTTCAATAACAAAAACATAAGGTGGGGCCAAGTAAACCAAGTCCTAAATGATATAAACTGGGATGTTTGAATAAGCATCACGGATCCCAACCTATGTCTAGAACAAATTAACTCTGTGGTACTCGAGGTTTGCTAAAGGCAAATTCCCTTAGGGAAAAGGAGGAGAAGATGCAAACTAGAAAGAGAGAGGTGCTCCCTATACAGGCGAAGGCAAAGAATAACGGAGCGGATACAGGAGGCCAATATCTCTGAAATACGTAGGGAGACACTAGTCAGAGAAATAGCAAGCATTGAATTAAAACTAAAGGAATCTTACAGGAATCAAGAGACACGGGAAGAACAAAAAGCCATAAATGAAATTGAAAGAAACCCAAAGTATTTCTTTTCCTATGCAAAATCAAAGTCGAGAACAACAACCAGTAGTGGGCCCCTACTTAAACGGGATGGGTCCTACACAGATGACAGCAAGGAAATGAGTGAGTTACTTAAGTCCCAGTATGACTCAGTTTTTAGCGAGCCTCTAACCAGACTGAAAATCGAAAACCTAAATGAATTTTTTATGAGAGTGCCACAGTATTTGACAGACGCATGCCTTTCTGACATCACCACGACGCCAAATGACTTCGAAAAGGCAATAAATGACATGCCCATGCACTCTGCTCCAGGCCCAGACTCATGGAACTCCGTGTTCATCAAGAACTGCAAGAAGCCCCTATCACATGCTTTTAACATCCTATGGAGAGGGAGCATGGACACTGGGGTCGTCCCGCAGTTACTAAAAACAACAGATGTAGCCCCACTCCACAAAGGGGGCAGTAAAGCAATAGCAAAGAACTACAGACCAATTGCGCTAACGTCCCATATCATAAAAATCTTTGAAAGGGTTCTAAGAAGCAAGATCGCCACCCATCTTGATACCCATCAATTGCACAACCCAGGACAGCATGGGTTTAGAGCAGGCCGCTCCTGTCTGTCCCAACTACTGGACCACTACGACAAGGTCCTGGATGCTCTAGAAGATAAACAGAATGCAGATGTTATATACACAGATTTTGCAAAAGCCTTTGACAAGTGTGACCATGGTGTAATAGCACACAAAATGCGTGATAAAGGAATAACAGGAAAAGTTGGTAGATGGATCTATAATTTCCTAACATGTAGAACACAAAGAGTAGTAGTCAACAGAGTAAAGTCTGAGGCAGCTACTGTGAAAAGCTCTGTTCCACAAGGCACAGTACTTGCTCCCATCCTATTCCTCATCTTCATATCAGATATTAACAGGGATATAAGCCACAGTGCTGTGTCTTCCTTTGCAGATGACACCCGAATCTGTATGACAGTGTCCCCCGTTGAAGACACGGCTAGACTCCAAGCAGACATAAACCAAATCTTTAAATGGGCTGCAGAAAACAATATGAAGTTCAATGATGAGAAATTTCAATTACTCAGATACGGAAAACGTGAAGAAATTAAAATCTCATCGGAGTACAAAACTAATTCCAACCACACAATAGAGCGAAAAACTAATGTCAAAGACCTGGGAGTGATCATGTCAGAGGATCTCACCTTCAAGGACCATAACAAAGTAGCAATTGCATCTGCTCGGAAAATGACAGGATGGATAATGAGAACCTTCAAAACCAGGGATGCCAAGCCCATGTTGACACTTTACAGATCGCTTGTTCTATCTAGGCTAGAATATTGCTGCACACTAACGGCACCTTTCAAGGCGGGTGAAATTGCTGACCTTGAAAATGTGCAGAGAACCTTCACCGCACGCATAAGTGCGATAAACCACCTCAACTACTGGGAACGCTTGAAGTTCCTAAACCTGTACTCTCTAGAACGCAGGCGGGAGAGATACATTATTATATACACATGGAAAATTCTCGAGGGATTAGTACCAAACTTGCACACAAAAATCACTCCCTACGAAAGCAAAAGACTCGGCAGGCGATGTAACATCCCCACAATGAAGAGCAGGGGTGCCACTAGCACGTTGAGGGACAACACAATAAGTGTCAGGGGCCCAAGATTGTTCAACTGCCTCCCAGCATACATCAGGGGGATTGCCAACAAATCCCTGGCTGTCTTCAAGCAGGCACTGGACAGGCACCTAAAGTCGGTACCTGATCAGCCGGGCTGTGGTTCGTACGTTGGACTGCGTGCGGCCAGCAGTAACAGCCTGGTTGATCAGGCTCTGGTCCAACAGGAGGCCTGTTCACGGACCGGGCCGCGGGGGCGTTGACCCCTGGAATTCTCTCCAGGTAGACTCCAGGTATATATATTATATATTGTATATATATAAATATCAATAACTACACTGCACTAGCCAGGGCTCGAACCTATGATGCTTTGGCCCGCCTTATGGTGAGCGAAAACACACAACTCCTCACCATGAGGCGGGCCAAAGCATCATAGGTTCGACCCCTGGCTAGTGCAGTGTAGTTATTGATCAATACCCCTCGTGCGTGGTTACAATTATATATATATATATATATATATATATATATATATATATATATATATATATATATATATATATATATATATATATATATATATATATATATATACACACACATACATATATGTAATAAGATCACATTAAACAGGTAATATCACAATATGAAAGACAACCACTATGAAAAAATAACGAAATTCCAAGCGCTTTCGTGACTTCTCACATTATCAAGGAACTATAAAACAAAACATCAACAAGAAGGCTTATAAAGGGGCAAGACTACACCTCACAGTCACGTCACAACACCCGACTATGTGAAACACAACTGATACTCTACCCAAGCATTAAGATTTTTTACTTGTCTAATGTATCATTAAATTCTTCCCAAATTTTATTAATTATAAATGAATCCAACTTATATAAACCAAAAGAAATATTCATATTTTCAAAACTGTTTATATAAATAAAGAAAGAAATATTCATATTTTCAAAACTGTTTATGAAACATGACTGAGGAAAACAAGAGGATTCGTAGTAATCCTCCTGTTGAGAATCCTCAAGCCAAGAAAGGAACCTGGACAGTGGCTAAAACGTATGGGACAAAGTTAAGGATCAAGAGGACGGGTGGAGAGGTAGAAACAACGAAGACCCAGGAGAATGTTGTGGAAACATCGAACCCATTCTCCGTGCTACCCGATGAATGTGAGTCGACTTCTGGGAGCGTCACGACGAACAACACCAAGGAAGGTAAAAACATTGTTGTTGTTGGGGACAGTCAGGTTAGGTACATGGATAGGGCTTTCTGTTTGATTGATAGGAGTAGGAGACAGAGGGTTTGCTTTCCTGGGGCTGGGATGGAGGATATTGTTAGCCTTCTGGACGACATCATGAGAGGTAATGGGAGCAATCCTATTATCTGTCTCAGTGCTGGAGGCAACGATGTTGGCAGACGTAGGAGTGATGACCTGACTAGCAGGTTTAGGTCAGCAATAGACATAATTAGGAGGAAGGGTGGGAACCCTGTCATATGTGGTATTTTGCCAAGGAGAGGAGTTGGAAATGAATGGCTGTCCAGGGCAATTGGTGTCAATTGCTGGCTGGACAAATACTGTAAGGAAAATTCAGTAACATTCATTGACAACTGGGACCTCTTCTATGGCAGAAATGACATGTATGCCAGGGATGGGGTTCACTTATCCAGGTCTGGGGTGGGGGCACTGGCAACTGCAGTGGAGGGAGCTGTTAGGGCTTCAAACTAGAAATAGTTAGTGGTATGGGTTTTGGGGGGAAAACAGAGAAGTCCAAGTGTAGTAATATTATAAGTTCTAGGAGAACTAGTAATAGGCAGAATAAGGTGGATAGTGGAAAGCTAGTGACACTAGATGACAAGGACAGTAATAGGTATAGTGGAAAAACAAAGATGAGCAGGAAGGGTAAAAAGAAAGGAGGGTCTTTAAATATATATTACACCAATAGTCGTAGTGCTAGGAATAAGATGGACGAGTTGAGATTAGTTGCAAGTACGGGTAATATTGATGTTTTTGCAATAACTGAGACATGGTTTAATATGAAAAATCGGGACTTGCCTGCCGAATGTCACATTCAGGGTTTTAAATTGTTCCAAGTAGACAGAAGTATCGGGAAGGGGGGTGGGGTGGCACTCTATGTCCGTGATCATTTAAATTGTTGCATAAAAACGGGTATAAAGTCTGAATTAACACATACAGAGTCTGTCTGGATAGAATTTTCAGAGGGGTGTGAAAAATTGATTTTAGGCGGGATTTACCGTCCTCCAAACTTAGATAGGGAACAAGGGAGACTACTTTGGGAGGAAATTGTTAAGGCCACAAGGCACGATAACGTAGTAATTCTAGGGGACTTTAACTTTAGTCAGATTGATTGGAATTTCTTGACAGGGAATTTAGAATCTAACGACTTTCTAGAAGTAGTTCAGGATTGCTTTTTGAAGCAGTTTGTAACAGAACCTACAAGGGGAAATAACCTACTTGACTTGGTTCTGGCAAGCAAGGAAACCCTTGTTAATAATTTAGAAATTACAGAGGAACTCGGCTCAAGCGACCACAATTACCTTTAGCATTGAATGGATGTATGATAGTAGGGATCATTCAGTAACGGTCCCAGATTTTCGCTTAGCAGATTATAATGGACTTAGAGAACACTTATCAACTGTGGACTGGGGTGAAGAAGAGAGGTATCAATATGACAGTTTTCTTAACACCATACAGGCTGCCCAAAGAACATTTATCCCGTATAAAGAAATTAGATCAAGTAGAAATGACCCAAAATGGATGAATAATAGGCTCAAATATCTTTTAGGGCAGAAGAAAGGAATTTATAGGCGCATAAAAAGAGGTGAGGGTCATCTTATAAATCAGTATACTGACATTAAGAGGGACGTTAAAAAGGGAATAAGAAAAGCTAAACGGGACTATGAAATTAAAGTTGCTAGGGATTCAAAAACTAACCCAAAAAGTTTTTTCCAGGTTTATAGAACAAAAGTTAGGGATAAGATAGGTCCCCTTAAAAATAACTTTGGGCATCTTACTGACAAGGAAAATGATATGTGCTCTATTTTTAATAATTATTTTCTCTCGGTTTTCACACAGGAAGACATTAATAATATCCCAGTAATTAATTTTTACAGAGGCCCAGAAGAAGATAAATTATGTAATATCACAGTCACTAACGAAATGGTTATGAATCAACTTGACCGACTGAAACAAAATAAATCGCCGGGTCCTGATGAGCTTTTTGCAAGGGTTCTTAAGGAATGCAAAATGGAACTCTGTGAACCAATATCTAACATTTTTAATTTATCTCTTCAAACTGATGTAGTGTCTGATATGTGGAAGATAACTAATGTAATTCCTATTTTTAAAGCAGGGGATAAGTCACTACCGTCAAATTACCGCCCAATAAGCCTGACCTCAATTGTAGGCAAATTACTAGAGTCAATTATAGCTGATATTATTAGAAGCCATCTAGATAACCATAATTTGATTAATGATACTCAGCATGGATTCACGAGAGGCCGTTCCTGCCTATCTAATTTATTAACCTTCTTCACTAAAGCTTTTGAGGCTGTTGATCACGATAAAGAATTCGATATTGTTTATTTAGACTTTAGTAAGGCTTTTGATAGAGTACCGCACCAGAGACTGTTAAAGAAAGTGGCAGCTCATGGCATTGGGGGAAAAGTGCTGTCATGGATCGAGTCATGGCTCACCAATAGGAAGCAGAGAGTGTGCATAAATGGGGTTAAATCCGAATGGGGACTTGTAACAAGTGGTGTTCCACAGGGATCAGTCTTAGGCCCATTGTTATTTATAATATATATCAATGACCTTGACGAGGGAATTACTAGTGATATGAGCAAATTCGCCGACGACACGAAGATAGGTAGGATAATTGATTCAAACATAGATGTCATAGAACTTCAGGAAGATTTAGACAAACTTAATTCGTGGTCAGAAAAGTGGCAGATGCAGTTCAATGTAGATAAATGCAAGGTTCTGAAGCTCGGGAGTGTCCATAACCCAAGCACTTATAAGTTAAATAACGTAGAACTTAGCCATACAGATTGCGAGAAGGACTTGGGGGTGATGGTAAGCAGCAACCTTAAACCAAGACAGCAATGCCTAAGCTTACGTAATAAGGCAAATAGATTACTGGGATTTATATCAAGAAGTGTTAGCAACAGAAGTCCAGAGGTTATATTACAGCTTTATACATCATTAGTAAGGCCTCACCTAGATTACGCAGCTCAGTTTTGGTCTCCATATTACAGAATGGACATAAATTCGTTAGAAAACATTCAGCGTAGAATGACTAAATTAATACATAGCATTAGAAATCTTCCTTACGAAGAAAGATTGAAGACCCTAAAATTACATTCACTTGTAAGACGTAGAATGAGGGAAGACATGATCGAGGTATACAAGTGGAAAATGTGTATTAACAAAGGGGATATAAATAAGGTCTTGAGGATATCTCTCCAAGAGAGAACCCGCAATAATGGATTCAAGTTAGATAAGTTTAGATTTAGAAAGGATATAGGAAAGTATTGGTTTGGAAATAGGGTAGTTGATGAGTGGAACAGTCTGCCTAGTAGGGTTGTTGAAGCTAGGACCTTGGGTAGTTTCAAATTTAGGTTGGATAAATTCATGAGTGAGAGGGGTTGGATTTGAGTGGGACTCGCGCATGAGTGGGTAGAATTGTCAAAGCTTATTTCTTGGGTAGCATTGAAAATTGGGTTGAGCAAATATTCTGTTAGTGGGACGGATTGTGAAGGACGTGCCTAGTATGGGCCAACAGGCCTGCTGCAGTGTTCCTCCTTTCTTATGTTCTTATGTTCTTATATTCCTCTCAACCATGGACTTGCTTGATACAACTTTCTCAGCATTTTGAAAATCAATTGGATGGTTAAAATCTCTCATTTGAATAAATAGAGCATTAGAATCTTGTCCAGTTCTAATGCTATATTTATGTTGTTTTAATCTTAGTTCAAGACTTTTACCAGTTTGACCGTAATAAACTTTATCGCATATTTTACAGGGAATCTTATAGACACATCCGTCAGCATTTTGGGGGATTTTTTTATCAAAAGTTTTTTTTTTACTGTATTAAGATTTTTAAGTCTTAAGAAAGGAAGGCATATTAACCAAGTTTTCATGGTAAGGGAGAACCAACATATTTTTAGTTGAATAAGATTGGTTGGCCCTTTTTGGATTGTAAAAAGTATTTCTAGCTATATTAAAGGATTTATCAATTACGTTTCTTGGGTATTTTAAATCATTAGCTATTTCATAAATTTTAGAGATTTCTTCATCTATGAACTCTGGACTACAAATACGTAAAGCTCTCAAAAACATTAAAGAAAAAACCGACACTTTAACTCTATCTTGATGTGAAGAATAATAGTGTACATAGGAACAATTATTTGTAGGTTTTCTGTAAATTTTAAATTTAAAATCAGTGTTACCCTTAATAATAAAGACATCTAGGAAGGGCAATGAGTTGTTTACTTCGAATTCAACAGTAAAATTTATAGAATGAGCTAAGCTATTTAATTTATCAAGGAAAAGGTTTATGTCTACATTCTTAGGCATAAGGCACAAAATATCATCAACATATCTATACCAGTTAGCTTTATATATATATATATATATATATATATATATATATATATATATATATATATATATATATATATATATATATATATATATATATATATATATATATACATACACGTGCAAGACAAGTCAGGGAAGAGGGTGGTTGTACTCACTGATCGACTCGGGTCTTAGAAAAGCCCGTGGAGAAGTACATTGGTTCCTGTGGGATGAGGTTATTGTCGTACTGGAAGGGATCCTTGATGCCCATCCACGAGAAAAATCCTAGCTGCTTTTTTTCTAAGTCGTCTTTCTGCAGGGAGACGTGGAGGAGGAGGCAGAGCCGTACCCAACACAGGACCCACCCACAGCAGGAGGCAGAGCCGTACCCAACACAGGACCCACCCACAGCAGGAGGCAGAGCCGTACCCAACACAGGACCCACACACAGCAGGAGGAGGAGGGATGCGCAGCAGTGGTAACACAACGAAGTGGTACATCCGTAGTGAGTAGGTCCAGCAGGGAATTAGTAGGGAGATCATTTAGAATAATGAATGAAAGTGTGGAGAGTATGGAATTAAGTAAAGTTTTCTTCTGTGGTCATATGTAATGGAATATCATAAATTAGCTTCTGGAGTTATTTGTGTTGTTACTTTAATTTATTGAGGCAAGAAGTAAGGGAACACTAACGAAATAGAAAAAAAATATTAGGATCTAAATAGAACGAGAAATAAAGCAGTCAGGTAAATAAGAAGACTGACAAGGCACAAAGTATGAGGATAAAGAGAATTTAAAAATAAAGTAAAGACAAGGAACAAGAATGATCCCATGAAACAGGACAGTGTATGATACAAATAAAGCTGAGTACGGGATAAATAAAGCTGAGTACGGGATAAATAAAGCTGAGTACGGGATAAATAAAGCTGAGTACGGGATAAATAAAGCTGAGTACGGGATAAATAAAGCTGAGTACGGGATAAGTAGAAATGTAGACTGTGTAGTTGATATAAACAAAAAATCCCACAGGAATGAATGAGAAAGAGTTAAGTGAAACAAATTAGACGTTAAAGACGAGACTGAAATACACAACATTCAATTTGGATTCTTTGAAAATATAACAGCCACAGTAGAGCATCATAATATATAGAAAAAAATAATAGTATATATTAAAATGAGCTAATTATAAAGGTAGACATTGTTATGTATGTTTAAATAACAAAAATGGCACAATACCGTGACTGGAACAATACACTAATAACCCGCACATAGAAGATAGGAGCTTACCACGACATTTCGGTCCGACTTGGACCATTTACAAAGTCACAATAACACAAAGGGATGGAGGGAGTATATATAGAGGCCCTATGTGGGCCGCTAGCTCCCTTGCAGTGCTCCTCTTTCCTAGAATATGACTGACTCCACTACTACTACTTCCACTACCACTACTACTTCCACTATTACTCCTCCACCACTTTCTTGTTCCCGCCCCTGTCTACTGGCCTCTATATATACTCCCTCCATCCCTTCTATTTGTTAGTGTGACTTTGTAAATGGTCCAAGTCGGACCGAAACGTCGTCGATAGCTCCTCTCTTCTATGTGCGGATTATTTGTGTGTGTTATGTATGTTTCTTGGGAGTAATTTTATGCCCTAAATGTAGTGAAAGTCCCCCTTGAGGATCTATCCTCATGGAGTCATCAGTGATACTCATCTGGGATGTTATCAACAATAATAATTAGTCAACCTATTATTATTCTGAGATTGGGCAATGGTAATAGTAATTATGAGAAAACATTAATATCAAATTCTTATCTTCATGTTGAACATTTATAGTTGAATACAAACCAAAGTTATAGAAATACATCACAAGCTATCACAAACAAACATTAAGCATTTCAATGTGTGTATTAAATAAGATTTAGCTTTATTATACATAAAATTCTTTGAGGATTCATCAATACTCCACGACTAGTCTCAACTAATTCCGTTCCAGCGTTGTTCATGAGTAATTAATTTACGTGTAAAACGCATTTTTTTTTATCAAACGTTGTTCTCAAAATATTAACATTTTGACTTTGAACTATGTTTCTAAGATAGTGGAAATTCTGTTTTAACTTGGTTTGTAAATAAAAGTTTTGATAATGTATCAGATGATAATACATTTACTCTTGGTCAGAGACAAGGTACTATGGCGTCCCCATAACACTCAAGTGTCTTAACTCAGGATAAATACACAGTTCATGTTAAATAATGACACAATCAACAATAAATTATTACCCACATGCAAGCAAAAAATAAATATGAATATATACAAAACAAATATACACAATATACAGAATATCAACACTGATGCTGACATGCACAAGTACCGAGGTCAACCTACCTTAATTCCTTGATACAGGTAGGGAGATCTAATTACCTTCATACCTTAACATTGGTAAATAGGTCTATCTATCTTCATACCTTTAACAGAGGTAGGTAGGTAGGTCTACCTGTCTTAATACCATGACTCATGGCAGGCAAACAAAAGCATGAAAATACTGTAAGAATGAACCTTGAGCAACACACTATGTGGAGACGAGATGTCCCGCCAACATCAGTTCATGATGTGCTCTTTACAAACACAACACAACAAGGTACAATTATTATCAAATTGATAAATAAGACACTTGTACAATAATTAGGGATCTTTATTCCGAAACGTTTCGCCTAAGTAAGCTTCCTCAGTCGAATATAGATGAGGCAGGAGAAGCAGTGGAGATGTAAAGACGATGCAACCAGTCCATCACCCTCGAAGACGTAGTTTTCTGCTTCATAGTCTCAATGTGAAGCTGAAACATTCTTTGTTCTTTGTAGATTCGCCGGTATGATCACACGGCCCAGGCCTTTTCCAAGAGGTGGCCCCGGCTTTGGCTTCCTGTAGTGGGAGTGTCTCAGATTAATGTCTGCCATGGGAGGAGGTACAAGTACCTCCTCATCTTCTGGGACTAGCTATTCCCAGGCCTAGCCCCATTCCCCGCCCCCACGGGGTTCGAAGGAAGAAGCTAGACACATTGGGCTGCCACAAACCCCGACCACACTGGGCTCGAAGGGTGTGGCAGCTGCATAGCAGCAGACGATGTCAGGAGGTGCAAAGGCAGCAAGCGCTACAGGATCCTTTTGGAGCCACACCCCAGCTTTGGGCATTAAGCCCGAGCACTGGGGAAGTTTAAAAATGCCTCTTGCTGTGTGTGTTGCTGCTGCTACTACTGCACTTGTCCGTTGCACTCGTCTAGCTGAAGCATCAGAATGGAGACATATATAGTGCCAAAGGTGAGGCACAGAAAATCTTAAACAGACGACTGAAGAGGCAGGACCCACTTGTCGAAGCAAGAAAGCAACAACGGAGAGGCAGCATAGGAGAAGCCTAGGTCTTCTCAAATTCAACTTTACTCACTCACTATTAGTGGCTAGTCAATAAAGTTGTCGATGTCCTCTGTACCAAAATACCGTTGTGTTGCATTGTGAATATAATAAGAGTATACAGTACCGACAAGTTGACAAGTAACATATGTACAAAAGTTAGGTATCTTTATTCCAAAATGTTTCGCCTACACAGTAGGCGAAACGTTTCATCTCCACTGACATTGATTAAATAAAGAATAAAGATTTAATTTCTTTGTAAAGGTTACAATGTGTAATTACAATTTTGGTTTGTTAAGTACAAAGAAAACCACCATCATGCCGGGGCATTTCTGCTGCCTCCTCTGTATTTGATTAAAGAAGCCTACTGTGTTGGCGAAACTTTTCGGAATAAAGACACCTAACTGTTGCACATGTGTCTTAAAAATTTGTCGGTATTGTATACCATTATTATACTCACACTGATTATCAACATCATATTCATGGGGAGGAGCTAGTGTAGGGATCATACATCGACCCAGAATGGAGAGGTGATCAATTTGGTCTAAGGTATTAAGGCACCCTTATCCTTATAAGGTGAAGTTCCAGCGATATCATTGGTATAATTAGGTTATGTTTGATAGCGTGTTATAGCGAGGGGTGTAAATTGAAGCCTCTTGTTTCTTGTCCCAGTACACTTGTCCCAGTAGGTTACTTACTGGTTACACTGGTCAACAGCCAAAATGTTTCAGAGACCAGAGTAGCAATTTCCAACTAATTTTAGGTCACTGATAATGAATATCATGGTTAAAATTGTTTGTTAGGTCTACTTTTCAATATAGACCTACGTGTCACAACAGGTTGCAACAGGCTTGCGGCAGTGTGTTTCTTACCAACACTCACAGTCTCACTGACCTTCATTATTGTTCCAGTAGTCATACAAGGTGGTTGTGCTCTCCTAGTTTATATTTTGAGGTGAAAGGTAGGTTATTTTCTTAGCCAAACACTTTTAAACTTATAATAATAAATATTCACTGAGCAAGCTATTGATATGCATGTGAGGCATATTAGGAGACTGACCACCTCGTCAATCATTGGAGTCTGGGATGAACAATGTTCAACATCCACCTCTCATTGAAACAAACAAAATTTTGCTACCACCACTACACATAAAACTGGGGCTCATGAAAAACTTTGTAAAAGCTATGGACAAATCCGGTCAGGGATTTAAGTATTTAACATCAAAATCCCCTCACTGAGCGACATTAAGATAAAAGAGGGAGTCTTCAATGGTTCTCAGATTCAAGAGCTTCTTAAAGATGGTGACTCTGAATCAGACCTTCATGAGGAGGAGAAAGCTGCTTGGGAAGCATTCAAGAATTGGTGGAAAATCTCATCAAGGCTTACAAGAACATGGGATGTAATATGTCACTTAAAATCCCCTTTTTGGACTCACATTTAGACTTTTTCCCAGCGAACTGTGGGACAGTTAGTGACGAACATGGTGAAAGGTTTCACCAAGATATTTCAACCATGGAAGTATGGTACCAGGGCAAATGGGGCACAAGAATGCTTGCAGATTATTGCTGGACATTGGCAAGAGATGATTCTTCAGCCCACTATAAGTGTCAAGCAAAAAGACTGAGAGTAGATACGGATTAGAGTTTAAAACATACTGACACATATTGTACGTTATAATAAAATAATCAAATATTACATGTCTCGTATCTTTAAACCTATAGCCAATAAGCATTTTTCAAGGTGATATTTGGATTCAGGACATGAAAATACATAAGAATTAACTAATCTCATTTAAGAAGCATACAACTTTTCAAAAAATGTTGACCAGTGTTGCCTGTATACGATTTCAGGAGTCACCGCCCTCGAAATCGGGAAAGTAGAAAATCAGGACACACAATAACTACACAAAAAAAAAATCATAAAAGGATATGAAAGTAGATATAAAGAAAATTTCTTAATATTCGTACCTTCAACAGGAATAACACTGGTCTGCATGATTTTTTTTACTCTATGGTATCTTTTTCGGTATATATATATGAAAAATAGTGATTCACTGTGTTTTTTATTCATCTCTATCATATCAGGTTGTCAAGTTATAAGGAAACGTTACTTTTCTCTTTTCGTATAACATAAGTAAATGAGAAAGTGGTATATTACCAATTAAAATGCTTACCTTATATTGAATTAAATGTTAAATCTAATATATTTTTCTTTATTTTCAGATTATTAATATGTCTAGAGGTTGCATAAATTCACCAGACATATTTTGCTATGTCTGCGGGCAATTCACCTTCAGATTCCAGGAGCAACATTACTCCTTTATTGAAGCTCTGCTACTTTGCTTATTTTGGCTGCAAACTTGGAGACCAGGACAAACCATTTACACCACACAAAGCTTGCAAGAGTTGCATCAGTAAGCTACAAATGTGGTCAGTTGGAAAACTGACCACATTTTTATGACTAAAGTAGCTACTTTTGTATGACTAAAGTAGCTGGATTCAACAAGAAGACTAAAGATCGCATAATATACCCAAATATTCCTTCAGCAATAAGGCTGTTTCACACTCTGAAGATATTCCTGTACCTGTGTCACCTGAGACATGACAAATTTCATCAGAGTCTGATACCAGTGATTCTAAGATGGAAGTAGATTATGAACCACCAACAAATGGCGATCCTAAACCCTTCAACCAAGTTGAGCTCAATGACTTGGTGAGAGACCTAAACCTTCCAAATGAAAGTGCACAGTTACTTGGCTCTAGGCTGAAGGAACACAGGCTTCTAGCTCCTGGAACAACATTCGCTTGGTGAGGAACAAGGAGAGCGGTTCCATCAGGATATTTGCACCATGGAAACTCGATACCAGGGCAAATGGAATGTCAGCATGATGGCGGATTACTGCTGGTCATTGAAACGTAATGGTCTCGATGCACAGCCATTAGGAACATATTTTTTTAATTAAATCATTTGATTTGATTCATGTTGATTTGGAATTCAAATGTTCTTAAAACTAACAGAATGTTCTTTTCCATTATTACTTGCCTGCTTTTAATAAAGTAATAATTTATTAAAAATTCACATTTTTTATTATTATTAATTTGTATTTATTCAAAATCCTTACGTGATAGAGCAAAATGGTTTAGATATTTACAATCAGCAGCCCAAGAATATGTAAGATCGCAACCATGAATAAAAATAAAAATTAAAAACATTTCCAATGCAGACCAGTTTAACAAGAGGCTACAACTGTAAAGTGAAGAAAAAATGAAGCCGAAGGATACTAGGAAATTTTTCTTAACGAACAGATGTTCAGTAATGAGATAAGTTAAAAGTGGCAGTAAATGCTACAACCAGTGGAAATAAAAAAAGTATGTGATGGACAAATTACAGAAGACGGAACACTAAGAGTATAGCTCAGCTCCTGTACCTACGAATAGGTAATTACAAACACACACACACGCACACCATACACACTTCTTTGGGTTATCATAGGTAATCTACACATACGCTGCTATGTATGATAATTTATGTAACTGTATTTATGTATGCCTGTACTTGAATAAACTTACACGTACGCACGCATGCATGCACACACACATAGCTTTCAGAAGAGGTACGACATAGCTCTTAGAGCCAAGAGAGTGGACCTAGTAACGACCAGTGAAGAGGGAGGGTCGGGAGCTGTGAATCGACCCCTGCAACCACATATAGGCGAGTACACACACACACACACACACACACACACACACACACACACACACACACACACACACACACTACCTAGAAAGGAATGAGTTTATACATGATAACCAACACGGTTTCAGGAGGGAAAATCCTGTGTTACAAACCTACTGGAGTTTTACGACAAGGTGACAGAAGTAAGGAAAGAGAGAAAGGGGTGGGTAGACTGCATTTTCTTGGACTGTAAGAAGGCTTTCGACACAGTTCCGCACAAGGGATTAGTGCAAAAGCTAGAGGAGCAGGCAGGAGTAACAGAAAAGGCACCGCAGTGAATCAGAGAATACCTGACAGGAAGGAAACAATGAGTGATGGTATGTGACGAAGTGTCAGAGTGGGTGCCTGTGACGAGCAGGGATCCACAAGGGTCAGTCCTAGGGCCGGTGCTGTTTCTGGTATATTCGAATGACATGACAAAAGTGTATGCCCAGTTGGGTTTATATTTTGCGGCACTATGGTGCTGACACCTAGTGGAAAGGCCTACCAAACTCAGCCCATTCCACGCTTACCCTGTCTCACTCTGGCAGTCGACATGATTCGGTTAACAAGGTTTATTCCGTCACTCTCTCGCGGGCATGGCCCTCCGGGCCTGGGCAACTTACACTGCCTGTGTACCAAGAACCCAAATAAAGTAACATTGCCTCCGAAGCCTTATTATTGATCCCCGGCTTTTACAGGATACAAATCAATTGTAATATAAGGGTTAGATTCAGAGGTGTTCCTGTTTGCAGATGATGTGAGGCTAATGCGGAGAATTCAGGTGAAAGAGGATCAGGTAATACTACAAAGGAAATTTGGACAGGCTGCAAGGCTAGTCCAACAACTGGCTCCTGGAGTTTAACCACCATCAAGTCCAAGGTCATGAAGATTGGGAAAGGTAAAAAAAAAAAAAATCGCAGACAGAGTACAAGCTAGGGGGCCAAAGACTGCAAACCTTACTCAAGGAAAGGAATCTTGAGGTATAATACCAAGCATATCTCCTAAGGCGCACATCAACTAAATAACTGCTGCAGCATATGGGCGCCTGGTGGATAGGGACAGGATGTTTCAGAGATGGGACACAGCAACAAGGAAGTTGAAAACTCAGATGAGTCACGGGGATGTTAGGAAGTATTTCTTCAGTCATCGAGTTGTCAGAAAGAAAACAATCTGAAGAGTAATGTAGTGATGGCAGGATCCATACATAGCTTTAAGAAGAGATACGATGAAGCTCATGGAGCAGGGAGAGTGGACCTAGTAGCGACCAGCGAAGAGGTGGGGCCAGGAGCTGCGAATCGACCCCTGTAACCACAAATAGAGAGTACACACCACACACCCACGCAGTCACTGCATAACGTTCCCTAGCCATGCAATTATCATCCCTCCCCCCCCCTCTCACCGCTCCCATGAAACCAAAATCAAGTTATCGGCAAATCTAAATCAGATAAAGACAATAAAATCTTAAAGAGTGGTATTTATGAGAGAGAGACTGCCAGTACTCACCGAGCTGTACTCCCAGAACGTGTTTGTGGGTGTCGAGACTCAGCTCCTGGCCTCGCCTCCTAGACCACTGTGATCGGAGTTACTGATTTTTGGCCTCTAGTGCTTTTTCATAAATACTTTTGAAGTGGTGTATTGAGTTTGCCTCCACCACTGCCTCATCCAAGTCATTTAATTTGTTCAACCAACCTAAGACTAAAGAAATACTTCCTTATATCCTTATGGCTGATCTGTGTTGTCAGCTTCTACCTGTGTCTCCTTGATCCTGGTCCTTTGCATTCAGTCTACAGCGATCTATGACCCTAGTGGGTTTAGCGCTTGGTTTTGATTATAATAATAAATTAATTCAGTCTGTCCCTATCTGTCCTATCATTTTCTCTTAAGATTTTGTAAGTAGTAATCATATCCTCCTCTCCCCTAAGGTCGTCAAGTTCAATTCTTTCTATCTTTGCTGATAGGGCGTTCCTCTCAGTTATGGTACTGGCCTGGTTGTTAAGTACTCCTAGATCCCATGGAGAGAACTATGTATGTACAGGGTCCACAAAAAACACTCCCTGATTTCAAACAAGTATAACATGTAACTTTATTGTAATTATCTTTCACAGTTAGCAGCTTCAGATGCAGGATTTCATTCAGTTTGATGTGGTATAAGGTAGCACTCAATGTGCGCCCCGCTGGTTGCTCGCCGGTGACCTCGCAGGCCACTTGCAGAGGTCACCGGACCTAGCTGTTTGTGACTTCTTTCTTTGGGGGTACGTGAAGAGCACAGTTTACGTACCATCACTACCTACAACCCTGGAGGAGCTGAAAATTTCGATCCCTGAAGCAGTTCGCATGATAACACCAGATAAGCTGCACAGCGTCTGCACCGAACTGGTCTATCACATCGATGTTTGGCGAACTGTGAAAGATTATTACAATAAACCTACATGTTATACCTGTTTGAAATCAGGGAGTGTTTTTGTGGACACCCTGTGTATTAACCCTGCTAGTTCTTCTAATTTCTGGACTAATCTCTTGTATGGTACTACAACAAGTGCTTCAACAGTCCAAGAAAATACAATACACCCAACCCTCTCTTTCTTGTTTTATCAATGACTCTGTCGTAGAAATCCAGCAGATTCGCAAGACAGGATTTTCATCCCTAAATTCGTGTTCTAACAAACTTTTTCTTGATTATCTAATCCATAACTTTTGTCACTGGATACATATAACCAGACACTGTTGCATAATGTTACATACATGTGGGTACTTTTTACGTGAAAAGGAACATTTATATGAAACAAAAAAGTGCTGAGTGAAGAGTGTAGACAAGGTTGGCCTAAAAATACTCTGGAAGTATTGAGTGCATGTACTCAAGGTGGAAGTATTGAGTGCATGTACTCAAGGTGGAAGTATTGAGTGCATGTACTCAAGGTGGAAGTATTGAGTGCATGTACTCAAGGTGGAAGTATTGAGTGCATGTACTCAAGGTGGAAGTATTGAGTGCATGTACTCAAGGTGGAAGTATTGAGTGCATGTACTCAAGGTGGAAGTATTGAGTGCATGTACTCAAGGTGAAGTATTGAGTGCATGTACTCAAGGTGGAAGTATTGAGTGCATGTACTCAAGGTGGAAGTATTGAGTGCATGTACTCAAGGTGGAAGTATTGAGTGCATGTACTCAAGGTGGAAGTATTGAGTGCATGTACTCAAGGTGGAAGTATTGAGTGCATGTACTCAAGGTGGAAGATTGAGTGCATGTACCAGGTGGAGATTGAGTGCATGTACTCAAGGTGGAGTATTGAGTGCATGTGACTCAAGGTGGAAGCATTGTGATGTACTCAAGGTGGAAGTATAGTGCATGTACTCAAGGTGGAAATTGAGTGGTGATAATGGTAACACTGGTGGTGATAATGGTAATACTAGTGGTGATAATAGTAACACTGATGGTGGTAACAGTAACACTGATGGTGATAATGGAAACACTGGCGGACGTAATGGTAACACTGGTGGTGATAATGGTAACACTAGTGGTGGTGATAGTAACACTGGTGGTGATAAAGGGAACACGTGGTGAGTGATAGTAACACTGGTGGTGGTAATAGTAACACTGGTGGTGGGGATAGTAACACTGGTGGTGGTGATAGTAACACTGGTGGTGGTGATAGTAACACTGGTGGTGGTGATAGTAACACTGGTGGTGGGGATAGTAACATTGGTGGTGGTGATAGTAACACTGGTGGTGATAATAACACTGGTGGTGATAGTAACACTGGTGGTGGTAATAGTAACACTGATGATGGTGATAGTAACACTGGTGGTGGTGATAGTAACACTGGTGGTGGTGATAGTAACACTGGTGGTGGTGATAGTAACACTGGTGGTGGTGATAGTAACACTGGTGATGTGATAGTAACACTGATGGTGATGATAGTAAAACTGGTGGTGGTGATAGTAACACTAATGGTTGTAATAATAACACTGGTGGTGGTGATAGTAACACTGGGGATGGTGATAGTAACACTGGTGGTGGTGATAGTAACACTGGTGGTAGTGATAGTAACACTGGTGGAGGTGATAGTAACACTTGTGGTGGTAATAGTAACACTGGTGGTGGTGATAGTAACACTGGTGGTGGTGATAGTAACACTGGTGGAGGTGATAGTAACACTTGTGGTGGTAATAGTAACACTGGTGATGGTGATAGTAACACTGGTGGTGGTGATAGTAACACTGGTGGAGGTGATAGTAACACTGGTGGTGGTGAAAGTAACACTGGTGGTGGTAATAGTAACACTGGTGGTGGTAATAGTAACACTAGTGATGGTGATAGTAACACTAGTGATGTCAAGTTGTGGTACTGGTAACACTGAATGAGGTAACAACTGTGGTAATGGATAGTAGATGCGAGTAATGTGTATCAAACAGTTACTTAGTGATGGTTGGTGGTGATAGTATTGGTGGTAGAGGTGATGGTGATGGTAGTGGTGGTGGTAATGATAGATCAGTGTACATAACATGAGGCAGTCGACTTTGACACTTCACCAGATTTCTTTATAAGACATATTATCTTATTTATATTAATACTGTACTAGGATATATATTGACACTACATTTTCGCTAACACTGGAGATTTATATTTACATTAGTTAACTTGTGCAAGTATTGCCATGATTTGTAAGGCAGTTAAGCTCATTCTTGAACAATATTTACTCATGTGCTGAGTTAATATAGTTCACACCCGGGTATTTTATCATGCCAATACTCCAGATTAAGGTGGACTCTGCAGTGCAGCTAATGTGCAAATGAAAAAAACTGTTTTATAGTAATCAAACCTAAAGAAAGTCATCTTAACCTTACCTAGAATTACTCCTGGTCTAGGAATTACTCCTGGTCTAGGAATTACTCCTGGTCTAGGAATTACTCCTGGTCTAGGAATTACTCCTGGTCTAGGAATTACTCCTGGTCTAGGAATTACTCCTGGTTTAGGAATTACTCCTGGTCTAGGAATTACTCCTGGTCTAGAAATTACTCCTGGTCTAGGAATTACTCCTGGTCTAGGAATTACTCCTGGTCTAGGAATTACTCCTGGTCTAGGAATCACTCCTGGTCTAGGAATTACTCCTGGTCTAGGAATTACTCCTGGTCTAGGAATTACTCCTGGTCTAGAAATTACTCCTGGTCTAGGAATTACTCCTGGTCTAGGAATCACTCCTGGTCTAGGAATCACTCCTGGTCTAGGAATCACTCCTGGTCTAGGAATTACTCCTGGTATAGGTCAGGTTCAGTTACGTTCGATTAGGTTTAGTTAATAAAAAAAATCAGCTTTTTTCCCTAAGACCTCAAAATATAATGTCTCAATTGCGCAACCTGCTTAACTTATATAAACTATCGCTTAGATCAAAAACCGGTTATAAAATCTATATTTTTCTAAGCGTTAACTTGTAACTGTAATCTTGGATTAAATTTTAACATACTTCTTTTTGCGTGCTATATAATATACACAGAAAACCGCCAATGTTAACTCTAAATCAAAATTTCAGGTTTAAAAAGCTTATAAATTTATATATTAACCCATAAATTATAATTACTGCTCATTCCCATTAAAGACTTAAGTAGAATATCGCTTAATTAGGTGACCAAATTTACGAGTCAAGTTTTGAGTGTATGTCGCGAGTACTGTGGACAATGTTGCGTAAGTTATGTTGGCTCAATGTCTAAGTTAGGTGGGCGACGAGCAAGAAGCATCATGAGACACAAGACGCATGACAACTGCCAACACAGGTGACATCATGACAACACATTGACGTCATGACAACATAGTGACGTCACAACATGAAGGTAACATGTAAGAGTGACGTCACTTACCCATACTTCACCTCCGCGAATGACAATAAATTTCTGCATTGTGGGGAGAGAGATTGTGATTGTGATTAGTGCTGTTACGAAGAGCAGACATTTATACACTATAATGTACACAACAAATTCATCAAAACTAAGGACAATTATTTTGCTAGACTGACACTATAATGTATTCAAATTTCAGTGCAAAATATTCAATATTACTTCCAAATATATAATAAAGTATTAGAATTACGGTCTATCAGACATTACTGTGATCACGTTAAGAAAGTTATACAAATATTTAAAATGAAATAAAAACAACAAAGATCAGATATTTCTAAGAAAAATCATAAGTCATAAACTACAAAATGCGAAATATACAAGATCGAAAAACATCCGAGGGTTTAGAGTGTGAACTAAACTCTATATAATAGAGCACACAAAAGCCTCAGACAAAACACGGCCATTTACTTGGCAAATATATATTATTCAAAGAGTATGGTAATAATATAGCTACACACACACACACACACACACACACAATATATATATAGTGAAAGTTTGTGTATGCTTGGTGCAGCGGGTTGTTAGTTCACCTACTAGTGACATGCAAACTTATCTTTTGAATGACTTCAAACAAAAAATATTTGGTAAAAAATCCCACAAAAAAAATCATAAAAACGTCAAAAAAGAGCAAAAATTCTTAGAGTACACACAAAACCCAAATTGTATATAAACTCACTAAAGGCAAAAAGGGGCCATACAAAAAAAATTAAAAGCATTTTGCAAATGCAATTTTACTAAAAAATCACAACTATTGAAATGACAGGGTTTTTGAGATGTTCTTAATGATTTGCATCTTACTGACAAATAAATTAAGAACAACAATACAACATATTTGTACAAAATCTAAAATCCTACGAAATTTCAAGACCGTCTTTAAGCTATATACTAAAATGGAAACTGCATAAATGTTGAAATTCCAAATCACTAAAGTCCTAACACATATCTATAATGGTGAAAGTGAAGTAAGTCACGATGATTCTGGGTTAACAACCACTTTTAGAGGTGAAACACAATTACCGAAGAGCTTACACAAATTTAAGTTAATCTATATCACCGCCACCACAACACTGGCACTCTTGTCTCACTGCTACCTACATATTTGGGAAAGTTAGGTAGCTTAATTGGTTCTAAATCACAAATAACTCACAATTCGAGCTAGCCTTTTTAAATTCTTTCAGACAACCATCGTTCTGACTTACTAGAAAATACATTATTTTGACTTTCCTGTGACTAACCAAAATATGTAAAAAGAAAAAAAAGAGACGTTTTCTCACGAAATTTATCCAGAATTTTAGGAACTATGATGACATACCGAGATCCAAAAACACATGCACCAAAATGAATACATCACAAGCACTCCCTTCTCAACTAGACCATTAACCTCTCTAATTTTATCCATTCCATAGAGCGCTTAATAAACGCCCCCTTGATTTGTAAGCTCACTCCTTCATAACCAGCTGCAACAATTTGTCATTTACTGTAACTGTGGCAAGTGGATGAAGGTTTCCAGTCCATGGTCCTTCTAGAGAGTCTGAGAGCCTATCTTATATCTGTCAGCCTATTGTGTTAAGTACGACCTCTACGACAGCCATAACAATATTACCATCACTAAGGCCATAGTTAGGTAAGACCATGCATCAGAAAGAAACCACTCAGTAATTGCACCTTCATAACACTCAAACAACTACACCCAGAATAAGCACTCGCATTCTTTATACTCAAACTCCTTCATAACACAGACCTGGATAACCACCCTCCTTCCCTACACCAATCACACTTACCTTGATGGGCTTCTTTATGTTCATAACCTCAGCATAGCGCACCAGAAGGTCCATCGGGGCGTGAAGCTTCACGAAGTACGTCAAGCCGTCTTGCGATTGCTGCCGAAGATGAAGCAAACTGAAGTAACCAAAGAACGAATGCCGCTCAAAGAAATTCAACAGGCGGAGTCAGGATCTCAGATTTGACTCCCGTAAAAACAAATCAGTGAGTACATACTCATATAGTAGAGCTGTCAATCTCTCTCTCTCTCTCTCTCTCTATCTCCTCTCTCTCTCTCTCTCTCTCTCTCTCTCTCTCTCTCTCTCTCTCTCCTCACACACACACACCACAAACAACAGACCAAGTGTCTATCGACAAGTGCCTTTGACAACTAGCATCCTCCTCAGTGAAACTAATCTCTGTCGATTGAGGTCACCTGCTTGCAGGTGCTCCTGCTTGCAGGTGCTCCTGCTTGCAGGTGCTCCTGCTTGCAGGTGCTCCTGCTTGCAGGTACTCCTGCTTGCAGGTGCTCCTGCACACCTGTGACACTTGTGGCAAGAAGGTAACAGATGAGCCTACAATTTAGGCCTTTTCGCTTGCAAGGTGACTGCAGGGTGCCTGCAGGGTGCCTGCAGGGATCTAGAGGAACTTTCAGAACTTATTAACACTGACAGTTTAATGGGGTTTCGTCTGAAGCGGCTATTTAAACTTGTTATATTCATTGTTTTTTTTTTTTTACCATAGATGTTCCCAAGTCTTTTGTATTTATTTTTATTACCAAGAACTAATCTACTAAGTCAAACTGTTCTTAAAATCTCAAACCTAAATTCAAGTCTCTCTCTTGGCCCCATCCTTGCCTGCCACCACCTCATTCCTGCCTGCCATTACCTTATCCCTGGGTGCCACCACCCACTCTACCAGGCATCAGCTCATCCCTATCTGCTACTGCCTCATCCCTCTCTCTCTCTCTCTCTCTCTCTCTCTCTCTCTCTCTCTCTCTCTCTCTCTCTCTCTCTCTCTCTCTCTCTCTCTCTCTCTCTCTCTCTCTCCTTACATTCTTGTCCTCGGTCTCAAGATCGAGACCTTCCTCTTTAAGGTTGTGTTCGAAGACTTTTCTTCGCTCGTTGCGGGTTGGGTCGTCTTCTTCTTTGTACACCAGTACATAGTCGATGGTCCTCTTGTTATCCCTGAAGAACAGAGTCTCCACCGTCTTGCGCACCTGTGGACCAAGATGCAAAATCTCATTCAGGGACGAATGACGGTTCAAGTTGATGGATGGAAGGACTGATACTTTAGGAAGATACTATATTGCATGGACTGGTGCGTGGGTTGAGGTACTCGTAAATCGGACAGTTATGGATTGTCAGATAACTGATAGATGAATCGATTTAGAAGCACACAGATTGATGTACAGGCTAACAGTAATGGATTGGCTACTGATATGACAGACTGATGCAGCGATTGAATAATAGACAGAAAGCATGAATGTTCAAGAGTTAGCTTTTCCATCATTGGTGGATAAGATGGATGAATTAAATACAGTACTTACTAGTTCAGAAGAGTATGATGCCATTAAGAAAAACAATGTTTTCTCTAATAACTATTATGTAAATAACTAGTTAATAAGCAACTTGACTCAAGGAGAGACATGATTGCTCGAAGGGCAGGAGGCAGACCAACGTGATTCCTCAGAGGGTGGACTGACGTGATTCCTCAGAGGGTGGAATGACGTGATTCCTCAGAGGGTGGAATGACGTGATTCCTCAGAGGGTGGACTGACGTGATTCCTCAGAGGGTGGACTGACGTGATTGCTCAAGAAGGAGAGGAGGGGGGTGGACCTGGAGAGAGAGAGAGAGTTCCAGGGTTCAACGCCCCTGCGGCCCGGTCTGTGACCAGGCCTCATGTTGGATCAGAGCCTGATCAACCAGGCTGTTACTGCTGGCCGCACGCAGTCCAACGTACGAACCACATCCTGGCTGGTCAGGTACTGACTTTAGGTGCCTGTCCAGTGCCTGCTTGAAGACAGCCAGGGGTCTATTGGTAATCCATCTTATGTATGCTGGGAGGCAGTTGAACAGTCTTGGGCCCCTGACACTTATTGTGTTGTCTCTCAACGTGCTAGTGGCACCCCTGCTTTTCAATGGGGGGATGTTACATCGTCTGCCGAGTCTTTTGCTTTCGTAGGGAGTGACTCTCGTGTGCAAGTTTGGTACTAATCCCTCTAGGATTTTGTAAGTGTATATAATAATGTATCTCTCCCGCCTGCGTTCCAGGGAGTACAGGTTTAGGAACTTCAAGCGTTCCAAGTAATTGAGGTGGTTTATCACAGTTATGCGTGCCGTGAAGGTTCTCTGTACATTTTCTAGTTCAGCAATTTCACCTGCCTTGAAAGGTGCAGTTAGTGTGCAGCAATATTCCACCCTAGATAGAACAAGCGACCTGAAAAGTGTCAACAGGGGCTTGGCATCCCTGGTTTTGAAGGTTCTCATTATCCATCCTGTCATTTTTCTGGCAGATGCGATTGCTACAGTGTTATGGTCCTTGAAGGTGAGATCCTTTGACATGATCACTCCCAGGTCTTTGACATTAGTTTTTCGCTCTATTGTGTGGTTGGAATTTGTTTTATACTCCGATGAGATTTTAATTTCCTCACGTTTTCCATATCGGAGTAACTGAAATTTCTCATCATTGAACTTCATATTGTTTTCTGCAGCCCATTTAAAGATTTGGTTCATGTCTGCTTGGAGTCTTGCAGTATCTTCAATGGTGGACACTGTCATGCAGATTCGGGTGTCATCTGCAAAGGAAGACACTGTGGCTGATATCCCTGTCTATGTCCGATATAAGGATGAGGAACAGGATGGGAGCGAGTACTGTGCCAGTGGAACAGAGCTTTTCACCGTAGCCGCCTCAGACTTTACTCTGTTGAGTACTACTCTTTGTGTTCTACTTGTTAGGAAATTTTAGATCCATCTACCAACTTTTCCTGTTATTCCTTTATCACGCATTTTGTGTGCTATCACACCATGGTCACAGTTATCAAAGGCTTTTGCAAAATCTGTGTATATAACATCTGCATTCTGTTTGTCTTCTAGAGCATCCAGGACCTTGTTGTAGTGGTCCAGTAGTTGGGACAGACAGGAGCGACCTGCTCTAAACCCATGCTGCCCTGGGTTGTGTAATTGATAGTTATCTAGATGAGTGGCGATCCTGCTTCTTAGAACCCTTTCAAAGATTTTTATGATATGGGACGTTAGCGCTATTGGTCTGTAGTTCTTTGCTATTGCTTTACTGCCGCCTTTGTGGAGTGGGGCTATGTCTGTTGTTTTTAGTAACTGCGGGACGACCCCAGTGTCCATGCTCCCTCTCCATAGGATGTTAAAAGCACGTGATAGGGGCATCTTGCAGTTCTTGATGAACACGGAGTTCCATGAGTCAGGGACTGGAGCGGAGTGCATGGGCATGTCATTTATCGCCTTTTCGAAGTCATGTGGCGTCAGGGTAATGTCAGATAGGCTTGCGTCTACAAGGTTCTGTGGCACTCTCATAAAAAAATCATTTAGGTGTTCAACTTTCAGTCTGGTTAGCGGCTCACTAAAAACTGAATCATACTGGGACTTTAGTAACTCACTCATTTCCTTGCTGTCATCTGTGTAAGACCCATCTCGTTTTAGTAGGGGCCCAATACTGGATGTTGTTCTCGACTTTGTTTTGGCATAAGAAAAGAAATACTTTGGGTTTCTTTCAATTTCATTTATGGCTTTTAGTTCTTCCCGCGTTTCTTGAGTCCTGTAAGATTCCTTTAGTTTTAATTCGATGTTTGCTATTTCTCTGTCCAGTGCCTCCCTACGTATTTCAGATATATTGGCCTCTTGTAGCCGCTCTGTTATTTTTTGTCTTCGCCTGTATAGGGAGCACCTCTCTTTTTCTAGTTTGCATCTTCTCCTCCTTTTCCTTAAGGGAATTTGCCTTGAGCAAACCTCAAGTGCCAAAGAGTTAATTTGTTCTAGACAAAGGTTAGGATCCGTGATGCTTAGGCTATCTTCCCAGTTTATATCATTTAGGACTTGGTTTACTTGGTCCCACCTTATGTTTTTGTTATTGAAGTTGAAATTGGAGAAGGCTCCTTCGCGACTCATCACATTATGTCGATCTGGGGCTCCCTCATATATGTCTGGACCTCTATTATGTTGTGATCTGAGTATATCGTTTTTGATATGATGAAATTTCGTATCAGATCATCATTGTTAGTGAAGATGAGGTCCAGTGTATTCTCAAATCTTGTAGGCTCTATTATTTGCTGGTTTAAGGTGAATTTGGTGCAGAGATTTAAAAGCTCTTATGTGTGCGAGTTTTCATCTGAGCTGCCTCCTGGTGTTATCTCTGCTACCACATTATTTGCAATATTCCTCCATTTTAGGTGCCTTAGGTTGAAGTCCCCCAGGAGCAAGATGGGCAGGAGCTGGAAGGTTTTCCAGACAGTGGTCAATTTTCAGAAGCTGTTCCTGGAATTGTTGTTACGTTGCATCCGGGGCTTGTATACAACCACGATGACCAGGTTTTGATTCTCGATCTTTAATGCTAAAACTTCAACTATATCATTTGAGGCATTTAGTAGTTCTGAGCATATAAGTGACTCTGTGATATACAGGCTAACCCCCCCCCCTTTTTTGCCTGTTCACTCTGTCACATTTGTATAGGTTGTAGCCAGGGATCCATATTTCATTGTCCAAGTGATCCTTTATGTGGGTCTCTGTGAAAGCCGAAAACATAGCATTTGACTCTGTAAGCAGTCCACGGATGTAAGGTATCTTGTTGCTTGTTGCTGGCTTTAGACTCTGTATATTTGCAAAGATGAATGTCGTTGGATTGGTGGTATTGGTGGTATGGGGGGGGATGTCTTTTTTTCCCGACACTAATATCAGTTGTTCTGGAGTGGAGGCCATTGACTGTGGTTCCACTCCAGAAATGATTGCAGTTGGTGTACGATTTCTGTCATTTCCTGCCAGCTTTTTTCCTTCCTGGCACTAAAAAACCTCTCTCTCTGGAGTGGCTTTGGCTACCCAGGTTTTCCCATGGTCTGGATGTTCTGTGTCGTCTTGTACCCTTTAGGTGGTGTGCCTGGCAATATAGGTTATAGCACTGTCTTTCCTGAACTGATGAGTGACACATTTCAGGGTGGAAAAGCTTACAGAAAGGGAGGTTGCATTTACCTATTGTCATATGGGCACGGCATTTTCTGGGGTGGTCAAAGTTGCATGTCCCATCTGTTTTCCCAGAAATTCCATGCCTGCAGATACCAAATGCATAATATTTGCATAGGCCTGGTTTGTGTTTGCCTTGTTTTTTTGTGACTGTGTTCCCTAATGTATTCCCTATTGGTGCGTGTTTTCATGTCTCATTTCTATCTTCAGCACTAGTGCTAACATCCCCTTTTGTTTCATCTCCAACATTAGCACCTTCAGGAGCACTGTCCTCCAGGACAACACTAGCACCCTCAGGAGCACTGTCCTCTAGGACAACACTAGCACCCTCAGGAGCACTGTCCTCCAGGACAACACTAGCACCCTCAGGAGAACTTCCTTCAGGACAACACTAGCACCCTCAGGAGCACTGTTTTCTAGGACAACACTAGCTCCCTCAGGAGCATTGTCCTCCAGTACAACACGAGCACCCTCAGGAGAACTATCCTCCAGGACAACACTAGCACCCTCAGGAGCGCTGTCGTTCAAGACAGCCCCTTCCAAACCACCCATCTTATTTTCCCAGCTGTCATACAATGTTGACATGTCTTTTAAGAAGGATCTTTTATTATTGCTCTTGTCTTTTAATATAGATGCAATTTCCTTATACAGGTGTATCTCGTCTGGGCAGACCCAAAAACATCTCTCTGAGTTTATGCCAAGTGTGGTCACTAGTTGAAAATCCCTGCATATACCATGGGACCATTGACCACAGAGATTGCAAGCAATCCAGGTCTGTTTTCGTCCCTTACCCTTTCTACAGACTACACAGATCTTCATGGACCAACGTGATTCCTCAGAGGGTGGAATTTCGTGATTGCTCAAGAGGGAGAGGAAGGGGGCGGACCAACGTGATTCCTCAGAGGGTGGACTGACGTGATTGGCTGGAACAGAAAATCAACTAAACGCTACTAACTATTGGAATCTGATACGTCACAGATGGTATTCAGTTGTAATTTCTCGATCACACGAATTATCTACACAGTCATCTGAATAACTTCACGTGTCAAAATAATAATAATAATAAAATATGCAATTATTCGCTACAAGTTCAGAATAAAGCTCATGGCCTGAAGAAAGGGAAAATTTATCATATCAATGAAGATTGTGTTATTTAAAAAAGTAACAATTCGTAGCTTTAATGAATTTATACAAATACTGCATTCATCAGTATATTAACTGCATCGCCGCAAGGGCGTTGACCCCCGAAACCCTCTCCAGGTATACTCCAGGTATACTCCAGGTATACTCCAGGTATATTCCAGGTATATATAACAAATGACGTGACTGACTCATCTTAAGTGATAAGGGCACCGCTACAATTAAACTATTTCATTGTATTTATATATAAGTAATATAGGACTAGATTTAATACCTAAATACAAATAAATTTGACTATATTAACAGTGACTTTGAGGCTCTGGTCAGGGCACATGGAAGAAATGTTCTGGTTTTTGTTTTAAGAACACATAAGATGGACTTAATTTAATCTTGTAGATTTATACTCGCAATTTGTATGCATTTACCTTTACTTATCTGTATGTTTCTTAACAGATCTTGTGTGTGTAAGATTTATTTTCCAATTTAAAAGGCGGAACTAAGTCAGCCCTGGTGTGAGTGAGACTATGTCAGCCCTGGTGTGAGTGAGACTATGTCAGCCCTGGTGTGAGTGAGACTATGTCAGCCCTGGTGTGAGTGAGACTATGTCAGCCCTGGTGTGAGTGAGACTATGTCAGCCCTGGTGTGAGTGAGACTATGTCAGCCCTGGTGTGAGTGAGACTAGGTCAGCCCTGGTGTGAGTGAGACATGTCAGCCCTGGTGTGAGTGAGACTAAGTCAGCCCTGGTGTGAGTGAGACTAAGTCAGCCCTGGTGTGAGTGAGACTAAGTCAGCCCTGGTGTGAGTGAGACTAAGTCAGCCCTGGTGTGAGTGAGACTAAGTCAGCCCTGGTGTGAGTGAGACTAAGTCAGCCCTGGTGTGAGTGAGACTGTCAGCCCTGGTGTGAGTGAGACTAAGTCAGCCCTGGTGTGAGTGAGACTAAGTCAGCCCTGGTGTGAGTGAGACTAGTCAGCCCTGGTGTGAGTGAGACTAAGTCAGCCCTGGTGTGAGTGAGACTAAGTCAGCCCTGGTGTGAGTGAGACTATGTCAGCCCTGGTGTGAGTGAGACTAGTCAGCCCTGGTGTGAGTGAGACTAGTCAGCCCTGGTGTGAGTGAGACTAAGTCAGCCCTGGTGTGAGTGAGACTATGTCAGCCCTGGTGTGAGTGAGACTAGTCAGCCCTGGTGTGAGTGAGACTATGTCAGCCCTGGTGTGAGTGAGACTATGTCAGCCCTGGTGTGAGTGAGACTATGTCAGCCCTGGTGTGAGTGAGACTAGTCAGCCTGGTGTGGTGACCT